>JAMLFT010001820.1:0-28509 GCA_026544285.1 Pachyrhizus erosus
TTTTTGGAACAACCTTTGTTCATTCTGTCTATAAATACATAGCTTTCCAGCTTCAATAAAATATCTCAGTTGATCAAGAAAACACAATTTAACTTGAAAGTTCACAATTGGGTTTAGGGTTTTGGGTTTACAAAACCAAGCACTAACTATTTCTTTAATGTGCTCAGTTAACATCAAGCTTCCTTTTCTCTCAATTTCTAGCATGCATGCTTTTAACATGATTTCATTCTCTTACCACAGGTGTTGATAGTCAAAGACAATTTACACTAATTTGAAAAAAGGACAGATAAAAAGATAAAATCAGTTTTAGAAACTGCTCTGCACATGAATATACCCTCATCTTGCCCCTAAACTGTCAAGATACTAAGTTGATAGGCTGAGATAGGAGCAGGATGACTAGGAAGCTATACATCTACAAATTCAACATTTATGTAAAGATCCAATAAAACAATATCCCATGGCACTGTTAAGCAAGAAAACAGAAAATTGAAATTGTTTTATTGGCTCTTCACATATAATATATGTGAGGTCTCAACACAACTCCCAGCCACATGAATCAATTTGTAATAATGATAAAAAATTTCTCCATTCACTCCCATAAAAATAGTTCTCTCATTATACATATATATAAACAAGGAGGTGTCAACCTCAACTGCCCAAGCATACAAGTATTATTTTAATTAGACACATAGTGAGGAGTTTCTGACACATGTCGTCCATGTGTTGGGGAGTTGGAGGTGTTGCAAATATGTCTGACACTCCATACAGAGTCTATACCCTAGTTTCTATATGCATACAGTAACTATACTACAGTCACATATTACCTGAGACCATAAACCTTCCATCATTAATTTCAAGTCATTGTTGAGAAATTGTGCTTGATTATAGAACCTACAATTTTCTGTAGCATAGGGCACACATCGTTGCAACTCTCTCCTGTCTTTAATAGCAAAAATCTGTAACAGAATATTTGACAATTTAAAAAATTATCAATTAAACTTTAAATCAGGAATGATGTAAAGACTGAAATCAATAAACGCCACCTGAGAATCTAAAATGCTTTCGAGCCTAGATATCTGAACCTTGCAGTCCACAGTGGATGAGACAACTGATGGAAAAAGTTGAACTTTAGAATCCATATAATACTTCAAAATAATATAATATAATGCACTGGTTAAAGCAAAGTTCTCATAGAGGCTTCAAACGATGCTGATTAAATTTTACATGTTAAAACACTTATATATAAAACAACAATTTGTTACTTTTCCTCTTACCATATATTTTTGCAATATGACCCTTGGAAATTAAAGATAATTCATTATATGCTTAATTGAGAATTTATCTAGATATGTGCATATCAGAGAGGGATTTCAAACACAACTAATGAATGAGCATTATTCTAACTTGCGTTTCAAAATCTAGTGAGTAAAAACTCAGTATGAAACGGGAAAAGAATATAAATGCATTTCAGGGAATATAAAGACTATATAAACGAATTTTGGGGGCAACCATGTTTGAAAACTTCATTTCACCCACTTTTCACCCAAGAACAAATGCTTACCCCTTCCAATTACTGGTGATGCCGTCATTCCAAAAATCTTCGGCTTATTACTAGATATGTGGTAAAATTCCTTCACAATAAAAGATGATGTTAATAAGTACCCCACCCCGTAGCAACAAGAAGTTTTATTAGAGTGAAAACAAAAATGCTATACAAGGAAAAAAATTTACAATAAAATCTGCTATTAACCTTCATTATTTTAACATAAGGATGGTTCCAACTAGCACGATGGCATTCATCAATAACCAACAAACTGACTGTTCCCATCTTCAAGAATGCCTTTCTGAGGCTATCCAAGAAAATTTGCGGTGTCATGACCATTACCTATAAAATTGCAAGAAAATGCATGCACTAATAACACTAGGCAATATATTAATTAGTAACAGAAAAAATAATACTGAAGAATCAGATCAAAGTCACCATGGAATTGTTTATGGACTAAATAAGCATCCAAAAATGCTTCGGCATATAATAATCTTTTATAATCATTAATTTTCAACTGATTAAATGGCAAGCTCACATCATGTTCTTCAATTTCCTTTCCCCAGCAACTTGAATTCCAGTCATCTATTCCCTTGTCTCCATAGTATTCTTCCACTGCCAGATCTGTGTAGTCCCTGATAACCTCAAATTGCTGCAAATAGAAAGACCACTTGCTCAATATGTTTGGGCCATATTTTGCAAAAGATTTTAGTGTCTTTCATTCTTATGTAACTAATGAAAAGAAGAATGGTTAAGGATCATATAATTAAGATCAAATTAATATGTAGTTCCTCATATAGTTATACCTAACTTTTAATTAAGCACTTATAATTCAAAATTTGTACAAGTCCTTGTAACTTTAACATTTTGTAACCAAATCCTTAATAAGGTCTGTCATCCTTCTGTTGAATATGTTATGATAAAAACATATAGGATTGTTAAGTATGTGTCATGATAAAAGTATGAGTATGAGAAAATATGGTCCTTGCTTATAATTATGTGGCACTTTCTTAACCATAGCACATCAACATGCTTGTTGATCTAGGGTGTTGTATACTTCAAATTGTTGGGCATGTAGCATGCAAAGTCTACCAAGTAAACTTTGACAGGTCTGCTCCTGAAAAAGTAGTATACTAGGGATGCACCTAAACAAAAGCTATTGTAGTTGAAGGATGATGCTTGAACTCAGGAACAAAAGCTGCACCAACAACTAAAAGCGACATGAGCAACCAAAGACGAAGGCTTAGATGAACTCAGCAAAAGTAGAATTCAAGGTGTTCAGTTTGGATGAGTGACCTGCTCAGGCCTTCAAGTAGCTTGATAATTTGTGAGTATCATTAAAGGATCAAGCAAACACTGATCACTATTCACTGAAACCCACTAAGTTTTGTGTCAGTGGGTCTTTTTCTCTCTTGGTTGGCTCTTTTATGGAGATTGGAAAACGGCTAACTCCACGGCTGTACCTAGTTTCTGCTAATATTTTCTCAAGATTGAAAATTCATTTCCAATACTTTCAAAAATGAAAGGTATCAAGATTTTCAAAATTTCCAAGGCAACCAAGAAAGAATCTTATTTGGTAACAGATTTTGACATGTTCTTCATGCTAATTCTAATTATTAATTGTTTCATCGTGTCTAATTATTGATCCTTTGTAGGCAAAGGAATGTTTACTTCAAATATGGAACTAATGAAGTGCCCAAGATTGTCCAGAAAGGGATCTGAATGCTTTTGGGAGAGTTAAAGTTTTGTGAAAAGGATGGAAATGAAGGGAGGTTGAGGGTGGGGACAGCTCAAGATTTTCATCTCAAAACGTACATAACCATGTTGGTGTATAAGGACTTAATTATAAAATTTTTAAATTAAAATAATTCAGTCAAAAGTTTTATAATATAAAGACTAAATTACAAACTCCATGAAACCACGAGTGTTTACAAATTGATTTAACCTGAAGTTAACCATGACAGAAATAATACATACCTGATTTACAAGATGGACAGTGGGAGCCAAGAAAACGATCAATCTCTTTTTATCAGTGGACTTGATAAATTGGCCATTATGTTTAATAAGCATAACAGCAATCAAGGTCTTTCCAGCACCAGTTTCCAGCACGGCAATGGTGTTCCTCAGTTTTGCAACTTCAAAAACTTCAGTTTGATAACTACAAAAAATGACAAACAAGCTCACAATCAACAATTTGTGTTCTCCATAACAATTAAATAATAAAAGAATAAACATAAAGTTAACGCCTTCTGGGATTGAAGTTTTTAGGATTAGAAGAACATTGTGACATTTTTAAAGATCAGTCACTGCCAGTTAATCCTTCTGGTCTTCTCAGAATTGGAAATCACAGGATTAAAGCTTTCTTACTGGGAAAATTTCTTGAAGGAATTGCTTTGAAGTATTCAAGTTTAAAGTGCACTGCACCAAATTTGTACTTGCGATTCGAAATTCAAAGCTAGTATGATAAAAGTTGTTGGAAATAAATTACTATGAAGTAGCAACACAAACAACGTGAAGGGTATGTCCTATTTTATGTTGAGATATAAACAAGAAATGATTTTCTAATTTTGCACAATGATGATGTTCATTTTGAAAATTTTTCTGTCATGAAGAGCTGTTTAGTCTTGTCTATGCTGTTTTAACTTGAAGCTTGTCTCCAAGAAATACGAACCAAGTAGTGAAATAGGAAATATTTTTTTTGTTGTAAATGGTGCATATTAGTTAGTAATACTTAAGATGCATTAAATACAAGATAATCTGTAAGATAATTAAATGGCTCGTATTAGTTAATATGTATTAACTATAAGTAAGATAAGTAGTAAGAAAGGCCAAAATGTTGAAAAATATTGATAGGACCAATCAGTAATCACCATTTTTCAAATTATGTTAATTTAATAAAATAAAAAACAAAACGCGGTTTAAAGGGGGAACAGAAAAGCGGACATCCAAAATAAAACCAACAAGCTGTAGTACTACTATTCTACAACATTCTAAGCACTTACTTGTAAATAGAATTCACGTGGACACTTACCATTGGGTATGAGACAGTGTGACCCACAACTCTCAAAGTTCATACTAGACAAGTTCCGTTATCTTTCCAATTTGCATGACAAAGCATACAAGTGCGATTTCTAAGTTGGCCTTGTTCAAAGGAGAAACGTTGACTGAGTTATGATATTTCTACAACAAATTTTTATAATACTTTCAAACAATGTTGTGAAAATCCACCTGATCAAAACACTGAATTAATGGATCAGTGATCAAATTAGAGATTTAATAATAAAAAAATTTAAAATCATATAATTAACATAATTTAATTAATTCATATTCTAAATTTAAAATTATATTTTCATGATAAAGTACCAAATATTTAAATAACAAATAAATTTCATAACAAGAATTCATACTACAATATCCAATTTTAAAAATATTATCATAATAAAATATATAATATTCAGAATAACAATTAAACAATTAAAGTTCATAATATTAAGAAAAGTAATCAATTTAAATTAAATTTTTATCATTCGTTTTTATTAATTTTAAATCAGTTATAAGTAGTTCAATTATTTTCACTCTTTTTTTGAACTTTTTATCAATTTTGAAGTTAACTGGTTTTTTAAATTAGATGAATCTAAGACTAAGTTTTAGTTTAATTAAGAAACCAGGTCTATTTTTATAAAAAAAATAATATTAATTATTATAACAATAATAAATTAGTAGATTTAAATAATGAAAAAAAAAAGTCTAACATAAAGGAATTTTAAGATTATTCATTAAAATATTTAATATATTTGATATGTTTATTTATATATTATCAATAGTTTAATTATTTTAAGTTATACTTGTAATAAAATAGATTAAATATTTTTTACCCAATTAATGTTTAAAGGTCATTATTAGAGTTGGAGCAAGATTATTTTATTTTAGTCAAGATATGTTTGAGAAGACGTTATATAAAAAATTAAAAATCAAACAAAAATAAATTTTAAAATGAATTTAGGTGTATAAGACTTAGTTAATTGAGAAGAAGACCATCTGAGCATGAGCTCTCCTATGGTTTCATGCGCTAATGGCCCATGTATGGCCACGTCACCATTAAGCACCAAGAAAAAAGAGTTGCTTAGTCAAAGCACTAAGAAACACATGATAATTGATTTTGTTGGCTTTTGTTGCATCATAGAGACGTTCCAAGCGGCGAAGGCCGGCGAGTTGCAAGAACAAGAGGCAGAGGGCGAGAAACACTTCACCCAGTCCGAGCACAAGACTCGACCGGGTCATAGGTTTTTACAAAAACCGGTTGAGATACGAGTGGAACCGAATTACATGCATAAAATATAAGTATTTTGATTCAATCTCTAATCTTTTATTTTTTATATTTTAGTACAAAAGTTTTAAATTTTTTATTTTAATTATTATTATTAACTAATTTTATTTATTTTAACAATGATGACTCATAAAATTATGTTCACATCATCATATGTTACATCAATTTTATTCTGTTAACAATTAGTGTTAGCAAAATGTTATATTATAATGGTATATAGGTACTAATAATAATAATAACATATTTACATATACTTAAATCAGAAAGTGATATATTTCTTAAAACTAAAATTAAAATGTGATATATTTATAAGGATTAAAAAAATATTTATAAAGATTAAAATTAAAAAATAATATATTTTAGGTATTAAAAGAAATTAAGTATCAAAATTAAAATACTCATATTTTATATTACCAATAAGTTATTTAAATTTATTTTTATAATTTTAATATTTTATTCCCTCTGTCTTTATTTACAAGGTATTGTTTTGAAATTTCTTTTTCCTTTTTTATAATACTTTATTTTAATTGTCATACACATTAATTATTTTTTTTACTAAAATATCTTCATTTATTTTAATCTTTATATACATAAAAATAAGTGAGATTGTGTTAATTTGATAATTTTTTTCATCTATTTTTAAGATAAATTAGTAAATTTGTACTTATATTTTATGTCATATATTTCTTTTTTTTTTCTGAAGACATAATATTTTCTTAACTATGTCCTAATTAATTGTTAATTGTTTTTATTTTAAATTTTATCGTGTAAAATGAGGAAAATTTAAACAAACATTGTTTGTAACAATTAGTAATTAACATCATGTCCATAAATTTATTAGAATAATTTTTTAATTTTCTAATGTACAATTTCTGATTTAGAAAGTGCTAATTTTTTTATTATAATTGCCAATTAAAAATTTATTTAAATTAAATTAAATATAATGTCATCATTAATTATTGAAATTATTATATACAATTAAAAACATGCATAATTTAAAAATAAAATGAGATATTCTAAAAATAACAATTTGATTATAAATATATATTCCATATTATTTATGTAATTATTTTGTTAACTTTATTTACATATATCTTTATATATAAAAAGGTAAGTGAGTTTAGATTATCTTTATATATATAATAGTAAGTGAGCATAAGTTAGTTTTGTAATATATTTTTTTTGCTCATTTTTAGGATAAATTAGTAAATTTGTCATTATCTTTTGCGTCATATATTCTTTTATTGTTTTTTATCCAAAACAGTTTATGAATTCCTAGTTGACGACGATGAATCTTTACTCGATCTATAAACTACTATTTTGTATGCCCTCGAGAGCACATTGGCCAACAAGACGTTTGCAACTGTTGAAGAAAGATGTCCACCTAAACTTGTGTCTCCTATTTATTCATTAGTGTCAATTAGTGTATATGAAACTATTCAAGACCTTCCAAGTACACCTCCTCCTCCTCCAAACATGGTTGAAATTGCAATGACTTACTACGTCTCACACATCAACTCGAGTTATCTCAATTTCATCATCTTCACTATAAATAGCACAAGTAGAATACATTATAGATAGCAAGATCCAAACTCACAAGAACTAGGATGCCAAATTTTTTGGAATGTTAAATGAGTAAGTCAAGACTATTGATTATGTGTTTGATACAAAGATCAATATGTCTTTGGCTTTCATTCTTGCTTTACTATAGCAACTAGTCTCTCAAGTACAATACTAGCAACAACAACAACAATAGCTATGGCAACAACAACCTCCTCATACTTTCCTTTAGAACCTAGGAGTGGCGGATTCATTACTTGTGTGTAAACAAGTTTTTGTTTAATAAAACCTTTCGTTCTAAGAAAAAATTAGACGTAACTCAAGAGTCAAAGCGAACCAATATAAAATAATTTGTGTTGGTATATCCTTTACGTTTTTATATGTCGGTTTGCAAAACATTTTTCATACACCTTAAATGTCTTTTTTTAAAAGGGTTTGCGAAAAAGATTAAAAAAATCACATACTATTTAATCATCTCCCTTCTAGTGTGTTTTTTAACCCTTCAACTAAATGTAGTTATTTTAAATATATTATTAAATAAAATTATTATGTCAAAATAAAAATGTAAATTCTTAATTTTTAATATACAAAAAAAATTAGATTGTATTCGTATATATGTTGGATTGTATAATTTTGATAATGTTTTATCCAATAATTAAAACATTTAACATTCTTTGATAAATTACCATCATGTTGTCCATTATTTTTTTCTAGAATTCATTAGGTTTCAACTTAATTTTTATTTGAAAACTTCATTTGTTTAGTTATTTTGTTTTATTAGTTATAAAATTTTATTAATTGTTACTAAAAGTTATGTGTTGGTTTTGTGTTTAGCCAAGAGTTTGTTGATTTGATTACTAAGATAATAATTTCAGTTACAAAATTATTATTTCTATTTTACTTTCTTCAATAACATACCTTCAATTAGTGATATCTAGGCTCTTTATTCAATTCATTTTGTTAAAATTTTCAAGTAAGTTAGTAATTTTAACAAAATAATTCATTATTTCAATTTATCCATTTATAAATGTCTTATTTTTTAACTCATTCTTTAATATATTAAGATTTTTTTAACTCACTCTAATGTTGTTGATCCTATTTGTATCAGTAATATATGTTTGATCAAATAATACATTATTTACTTTATTATGTTATCATCCTTTTATTACATTAAGTTATTTATCATATATTTTATTTAATATATATCGCAACAAATATTTCAATAATAAAAAAAATCTTTCATATATAGATTTAAAACCATTAATATTGAAAATATTATTGTTTATATTTACAAAATACATCACACTAAACATACACAACCAAATTGTATACCTCGTGCATTACACTAGTAAAAAAACTAGTTCGTAATAAAAGTAATTGAATGCTACTTTGAATTGTCATTTTCTCTCTCCAATGGAGATTGGAGAAGATGCATGGACTCCTACTAAGTAGAAAAAAATTATAATTAATCCCAATAATGTTAATCTCATAAATCATCAATTTTTAGTTATATTTTTCTCAAAATTATTCCAAGAGAATGTGGGAATAAAAAAAGGTTTTACTATAATAAAAAATACTTTTATTAGATTATTTATTATGATAAATGATAAATGATTAAAGTTTCTAGTAAAGATATTGTTATTCTTTCATTTTCAAGAAACTTATATAAATACTAGAACATAAAATCATACGATGCATGGATGATTAATGAAAAAAGGGATAATTTATGCTACCTATGATCCTTATTATAAGGTCCAAATTAAAAGTTTGATCTAGTCTTTTTAATAAAATCCAATCTAAAATGTCTCTTGTATTAATTATTTTTTCACAAAAATATCATTCATTAAATTCAATTATAGAATGATGTGACAATGAGATAAAAATAACTCAATAATATTGTTAGTTTTGTTCAAGGGATAGTTTTGAAAAAGAATATTAATTTAAGACAAATTTAATATTTTCAACTTAATTAACCAAATTTCTTAATATTAATGAATTAGTTAATTGAATATTATAATAAGTAATCGATATAATAATAATCATGTTAATTCTTATATTATTAAAAAAGATGAAAAATTAATTATATGAAGCATGAAATATACAAAAAAGGATATAAAAATTATTGGTATTTGACAGTCAATGAAGCATATAAAGTGTTTCCAAATATTTAATGATGCCAATAATAAAGATACATATATAGGAAGGGCTTCCTAATTACATGATAATTGTAGAAAGGAAAGTAAATAAAAAGGAGGATAAAATCAATTGAGAGATTTGATTATAACCCAAAATAACAACTAAATTAGATATCAAATAAGAATAATATGATTCTGATTTAAATTAGAATAATTAGATCCTGGTCCTAATTATTGAATCTTGTAAATTACTAATTCCAAAAATAAACATAGAATTGTTGACACCCCCCTCAATTGGTGCGTAGATATCTAGCATGTTGAACTTGCTTACAATTTGTAAGAATGTCAACAACTTGTAAAGTAGGAACAAAAGGCATGCAAATTAGGCTAGTGTCCAGTTTCTCCTTTATAAAATGTCTATCAATTTCAACATGTATGGTGTGATTATGCTAAACAAGGTTTTAGGAAATACTTAATGCGACCTTGTTATCATAATACAGTTTCATTTAGAAAGTTAAAGGAAGTGGCAACTTTTCTAGAATCCTTTTATGCAATAAAATCTCCCAAACACCTTGGGCCATTACCCTATACTTAGCCTCAACGCTACTCTTGGATATTACATTTTGCATTTTGCTCCTCCAAGTAACCAAGTTTCCCTAAACAACCAAGTTTCCCTAAACAATGTGCAATAACAGGTTTTATTAGTGATAGATTGGTTTCGTCCACATCTCAATAGCTTATTGTCCAGTCTATTTAAGAAAAATAGTTTGTTGCCTATAACACTTTTAAGGTACCTAAAATTTCAATAAAAAAACCTCCAAATATTTTATGGTGAGTGCATGAATTGGCTCACTAAATTAAGTGCAAAGGCTATATCTAGAATGGTATAAGATAGATAAATTAGTCTCCTATTAAGATTGGATATCAAGTTATATCTACAAGGTCTCCTTTGCCTTCACTCCCAAGTTTCCGGTTAAGGTCTATCGGAGTGTCAATTAGCGTACAACCCATCATTCTAATGTTTTTGAGAAGGTCCAAAATATACTTATGTTGAGACACTAGAATTCTTTTCTTTGATCTTGTAACCTTTATCTCCAAAAACATTTTTAGGGATCCAAGGTCCTTAATTTCAAACTCAATTTCAAGGGATGTCGTAAAGTTTAGAAAACACACTAGAAGGGAGGTTGAATAGTGTGTGTGTAATTTTTGCAAGTTCTTCATAAACCCTTTTAAAAAGACATATAAAATGAATGGAAAACAATTTCACAAATACATATATATAACCCATGAAGGATATACACAACACCAAAAAGCTTTTTATACTAATTTGCTTCAATTCTTAAGCTCCATCCAGTTTTTCCTCAACCTGAGAAGTTCCACTAAACAAAAACTTGTTTACAACAAGTAAAAAATTTGTCACTCCTGACTATACAACAAGTATTCTCTAGGTCAATTCTGACTTCTCAACCCAAGTATTCTTTAATGTCACCTCTAACTAAAACACTTAATCACCTAATTAAGTAAACCTAAGTATTCTTTTACACAAAGACACTCCTAGCTTTCTCTAATCTATACAAGATATGAATAACTCACAACGTGAGGATATGAAAGTTCTAGCTGAAGATACAACTTAGCAAAGCTAAGGATATGAAATAATTACGAAGCAAATTGTCAAGAAAAGATGTAATATGTATGAGAGCTTAAAATAAAGTTTTTTCAAATGTTCATATATCACTAACTTCTTCAAAGTATTCAAGCACTTGTATTTATAGACAAAGATTAAAGGTGTTTATTGTGACTGAACATTCTTATTTCTTATTGTTGTTCTATTTGTGTATTAAATGCATGAATCTTCTTTACATATTCATACTATAGGAGTTCAACTATTGTTAGAAGAGAGAAAATGTACTTTTCTTTTGTCTTTTACTCTCTTTTTTTCCTTTTAAGTTTTAACATATCAACTACTCTTCTAAACATTCTTATTTCAGTCTTTTTCTTAGATGATAGACTTCAAACCATGATGGCCCATTTGATTTGGAAGTTTGTTTATCTTCATCATTTTGTTGTCTTTCATTAAATGATCATTTGAATTTAAACTTTAAAAAAGCAACAATAATAAAATCAAAAGTAAATTAAGATTACAATTATCCTAGGCATTCAAAGCATTAAAGACTAGTCAAACATAATAAAAATGTAAGTAGAAAACAAGTCTAAAGTTGCTTAAAGACATTTGTTGATTCAAGACGTATTTTCAAATCATACGTCTAGAACATATAGTTTTCGTAAAAACTTGTTGGACGTATATTTAATAAAAATGTGATCGGGATGTGTTGATTCTTTTCCTTTGACAAGTGCACCGAATCAACTGTAGTATAGTACTTTTTAAAGTACGAATATCGTACTCACGAGGAACAGTTTCAATTAAAATTTTCTATTACAACACTCACTAAGTATTTAAAATGAATAATAATTTGGTTCATACTAGATTGATGTTATCAAAAATAACTTTACATCCGAAAGCATATAATAATACAAGAACTTGGTTTGAAATTTCAATTAAAGGAATTGGGATTGAACTTACTTTATCTCACTCTTCTGTATTTTGTGTTGATAACGACATATAATACTCATAGTACTGGTTTTTAATACCACATCTTAAATCATTCACATTGATTTCTTAAGCATGAAATTCTTAAGAAAATTTCCTAAACACTAATTCCTCAGTTATCTAGCAAATTAACCAGCATTAAATTTAGATGTTATAAGGCAACCGATATGTTGAAATCTATTCCTAGCATTACAAAATATCAAGTATTTTCGTTTAGATTTGATTCTTACAAATACTTTTCAATTAAATCTAAGAATTAAAATCAAGGGTTTATTGATTAGATAGAATCCAATAGTAAGCATAAAACGAAAACACCAAGATTATCTTAAGCTAGCTAGTTTCACTCAAGCGAATTTATGTACTTAACTTTAAAACAAGATTATCTCGCTCAAGCTAGCCATGCCTAGCTTAAGCGAGATTCCTGCTAAAAATACCCACTCTCAGGATCATTCTAGCTTAAGCGAGATATTCTAGCTTGAGCGAGCTGATCACTGCAGCTTTTTCTGCCTCTGGACAATCATAGCTTAAGCGAGATCTAGTTTCGCTTGGACGAGCTCTGGCTTGAACTTTTCAGCATCAAAGTCTCCTTTTTATCTATCTTCTTGTGCTTCTATCCATGCATCTTCAATTCTTTCTTTACTCACTCCTTAGTTACCTAAAATTTACACAACATTAGGATTAAATGTCTTCATTTATTTCCAGACTAAAAAACAAATGTTTGGATTTAATCTCAAATTAGGGATTAATTACTAATTTCAACAACAATTAACAACAAAAGGCACCCATTTTCTCATGTAAATATGCTGAATATTGACACTTATCAGGATGTATTCAACGTTTTAGCGCTTAGGACACTTAACTTGTTTTGCATTTATACCATATGTCTAAGAGATATCACATTTCCATTACTTTAAGATGTATTCCTGTCAAAATACTCATCAAATCATTAATACTTATCAAAATATACTATTCATTTGTTATCATCTAAACCATAGATTTTTCAGGAGTTTGATGTTCATCCACGTCTTTAGTTCTAATAATGCCTTCAAAATTATTTATTTCTTTGAAATTAACCCTAATAATTACAATGTCATTCACACAATCAATTAACACAACCATTTTTATTCAAAAGAGTGTTTCACAAACATGGTATGATCATTCTAACACTAAAAATATCCATATTTCTTAATAAATTACAAAAATCTTGACAGCAATAAGAAGGTGAAAATTCTCAAAAATGGGTTCAACAAGGTTAGAATCCATAAGAACTGGTTCAAATTCATTCGTATTTTGTATAGGTTGAAAAAACTTTAAATGTCTCATTTGATAAAAATAGCTTCTAAAATATCATATTCATCACTATCTTGACTCAATTGGCTTTATTCACCCAAACTTAAGGGAATAATAGGAATGATTATGTTTAGCAAATTGATCAACTTTACAAGAAATCAAATTTGGATTTTTATTTTCAAAAGGGTTAGGAAATAAATGTTTCAAGTACAAAAAACTAGGGAGACTTAGCTTATAATGTCGTAGTATTATTTCTTCATCTTCATGAACAAAAGTTGAATAAATACAATTTTTCTAGAGCATTTCCTTAGAACCAACCTCGTTTTCAAAGACATAAAGACCATCAACCTATTTAGAATAGTCAATCATCCTCCTTAAACTTAATTTTTGAAATTTACAAGTAACGCAGTCAAAAATAGCTAAATAATTTAAATCATGTGTTAATTTACTTATAGATAGTAGATTGTATGATAAATTTGGAAAATGAAGTGAAGGGATAGAAACACATTTGAAGGGGGTTGAATACTATGTATGCGGTTTTCTTTAAAAAAATTTACAAAACCCTTTTAGAAACATATTTAAGAAAAAAAAAACAAGTTTGAAATCGTTGGATGTTTAAGAACACAAGGGATGTGAAGCAAGAAGGCTATAAAAGAACATAATTTTATATTGATTCCCTTAATCTTAAGCAATGTTCCATTCTTCTTCAAGCTTAGAAGGGCTCTAATAACTAATTTAAGGTTACAAGTATTTTTACTACCACTTTTGGCTACAACAAGTATTTTACGTCACTTTCAACACCTACAACCCAAGTATTATTTGTTGTCACTTCTATCTAGAATTTAATATATTCTAGATTAAGCAACATTTAAGTATTCTTTGTTCGCCATGTCATTTTTGGCTTTTGTAAACTTTACAGGTATAAAAACAATAGATAACTCACAATTGTAAGGATATACAAATTTAAGTTCAGTTTACAAATAACATAGCTAAGCTAAAGATATGCAAAGAATTAGGACAAAGAGATTTTTCGATCTCAATTTAAAGTTGTCCAAGTGGTTCAAAGCAAAGAGAGTTCGTAATGTAATGACTGTGTTAATTTCTTCAATCTTCACAACTAGGTCTTTATATAGTTTTCACGCAAAGATGTCTGCTATGAGATAATGTCTTTGAAAAATTCTTGTTTTGATGTTTCATTTAGTGCATAGGAGCTTCAATTACTTCTCTTTTTTTATGTAACAACCTCATCAAAGGAGAAAAAAAGGTAGATGTTATTTTCTTTCCTAAAACTTGTTAACACTGCTTTTGAAGTTGCATTCTTCTTTTGCAAATTCTTACTATTATTTTTTCTTTATTAGACTCCAAATTAGTATTGCTTTTGTTGATGATGTGGTTGTTGGAACTATCTAACAAACTACAAAATATTATATCATTTTTTTTATTGATGTTGTTGTTGGAATTAATAAATTGCAAAATATTATATTATATTTTTATGTTATTTTTTAAAAATAAAAGTAATGTTAACTAATAGGATAAATCTGTTTTAGTCTTATTTTTTAGGCATGATCTACTAGTAGTTCTGTTTTGGATATGCTCTATATATACATTGTCTTACATCTAAATAACATATCTTTTGTAGTCATAATGTCCTCTCTATTTCTTTTACTCTTTATAATTTATATCTATTGATATAAACAAAACAACAATAGCTTTTTTATAAAAGGTTCTACTTATCCTTTATATGTTTTTGCTTGTCATTTAATGCTTTGAAATTCAAGCATTAGTTCAACCATATGAAAAACAGTAGGAATAAGTTGATGCACAAAATATAAGAGTAAAGATCCTAAACATCTGAAACATGAAAGTTTCGACTTTCATGACAGATTTTTTTTCATGAAAACCTTAAATGAAGATAGAAATAGTTCTGAGTTTTCATTACTCTTTGAATGACAAAAGGTAGTGTTTTGGACGCTAAACCTTTACTTTCTTGAAAATAGTGTTAGACATCAAATTCATTAAATAGCTCGTTGGATGTTCTACATTGTATTTTAAAAACCTTTCACACATGTCCTAAACAGCACTTTGGACGCTTGTTCTATTAAAATATGTTTTTGTGTATAAGATCAAAATTTTATCTTTATGTGTTATTGGACACAGGTGTCATCTACGTAACTCAATAAAACTCATCACTATACCAAAATTTTACCATTTAGCTTTTTGGATAAAAAATTGTTAGTACCTATGGAGAGAATTGGATATAGTAGGGGATGATGTAGTTTCAACACCATCGAAATTCATGGAAGATGTGGTGGAGGAATTTCCTCTGGTCATAGCAATTTTTTTCATGGCAAGTAACCACTGGATAAAAGTTAAAGCTTTAATACCATGTGATTTTAAGGATTTCTCATGAGGAAAAAAAATATAGGAAAAGAAGAATACTTCTTTATATTATTTCAAAAATAATAGAGATACCTATAAATGCAAGGTTGCCTAATTACATAATAAATGTAGAAAGAAAAGTAAATAAAAAGGGGAATCGGATCAAAGAGATTTGAATCTAACCAAAAATAATAACTAAGATCAAATTAGAATTATTTGATCCTAACCTTAATCATTCAATCTTTAAAATTAGTAATTCCAAAAATAAACTTATAGTTGTCGACGGTGATAATAATGATGTCACTCGTCACTATTCCCCACTTGAAAATATTCATACCCTAAGGGCTATAGCACATTTTGATGAGCGTAAAAGACATTTCTAACCTCATCATTGGTAGAGTCTAGCTTAGATTCACAAGAGTCTTACATGTGATTCTTCTGGTCCATCTTACCATCCCAATTCTCCTTAAGGTTAAAGACTTAGTTTTGGCCAACTATTAGGGAATGAGTGTTGTATGCATGCACTCTCCTTTGTTTTTCATATGTACTTAATGATGGGTACACTTGTAATAGCACACATGTCCTCTCTTAGTTAGATACAATTAATCTTTTTTATATGGGTTGTAATATCATGAAACATTATTTACATTTTTTTTATTTCATTATGTGTGTGTGTGATGCATGGGTATGTTCAACAATCACTTGCATATGTTGATCTTTAATTACGAAGGATGAATATTATTGACAGCTAGTTTTCAAAAATGCAAAAAAAAAACTCACATGTATCTTTATAAAAAATTAATAAAAGATTTTATTAAAATTAATTAAGAGAAAGGCTAGTGACACTTTCTCTAAAATTTTCTTTCTATCACTATCTTTATGACAAGATGAAATTCATCAAAAATTACCAATTTTAATAAATATTGTCTCTCATTTAATTATTTTTTCTCCTTATTTAAATTTAAAACCTATTAAAATTAATGATTTTCAATAAATTTCAATCAATTACACGTCAAAGTAAATGTTGTTAATTTTCCCATTAATTAATTATGTAATCACATTGTAAGTTGTTAATGTTGTGACAATGGATTGTTATATTCAAGGTGCGAACAATAATATGACAGTGAAAGATGATGTTTTGGTCAACCCTAGACCAAGCAAGGATTATGACAATTGAATAAGTAATTAAAGTCAATCATGTGCTATTTTTTTTTTTTAGTTTTACTATATTTATTTTTATTATAAAATTTATATTTTTTATTTTTACTATTTTTATTATTTTTAATAAATTTAATGATGTTTTATTTTTAATTATTTGTATGTGTTGACATTTTTTTTATATTACATTATTTCACGATGAATAAGATAAAACGGTTAAATCATTATCCATCTTTAGTTTACTCAACTTTTAAAAAACTAAACAAAAAATTAAAACTAAATTCAACTGATTTTAATTTTAAAAAATTTTAAATACCATCCAAACAGGACCTAACTATTTTTCACCACCAGGTCAGCACCAAACTCCAATTTTGGCTCAGTAGGAATAAGAGTCTCGCTTCATGAATGAACACTGTTACAAAAACACGATATTCTGAGTATCAAACTAACCAAGTTCATATAAGTTAGTATACACCAGAAATTAAATGAATAAACAAAATGTGACGTGCATCCTTGTCACAAGAAGCACATAATATATTAAGAACGACTCTATTACATCAGCAGCATAAATAAAGGCTATATGTCACCGCGTATATGTACATAAAGCTAAACATAAATTCTAAATTGCTGTAAATAATTCATACCGCTTAGAAAACTCTATACTATAAATTTGAATAATAATACGATAAGTTTTATCCCAAGTAAAACAACATAAACTAGAATATATGAATAATAGTTATTTTAAATCGTTTAAGCATAATTTTATTACTTAGTTAAAAAATAGTTAATAATTTTCCATTTATTTTAAACTCTACCCCCTCTCAAAAATATCATTAAAATGAATATAAAACTGAAAATTCAAAAATAAATATATGATCTATAAAATATATTTTATTATAAATAATAAAAAAGCCACATTTAACCAAAAAAGCTAATATATAAATCACATTTCAATATTTCTATTTAAATCCTAAAATTTTAAAACTTTACATGAGGATGATTAAAAAATATTAAAAACCATAATAATATTATAATAATGTTATAAATATTCATTTACTTTTAAAAGTAAAGATAACAATACAAACGAATAAAATCCATGCATCAATAAAAACATTAAATTGTACTAAAATTTCTAATACATACACTGCTTTTAAAATATTACCAATACTTGCAACTATTATTCCTAAAAGTAATTTTTAAAATTAGAATTACTCTATTTTGAAATTAACTATATTATAAAAATAGATCGAATAAATTTAACATTTTATATATTACAAGTAAAATAATAGAAATAACCAAAAAACATTATCAAAAATTTGTAGTCAATAAGATAAATAGATTAAAAATTTATTTGTATTAAATTAAACTTTGAAAATAAATTCTAAGGCTCAAATTTTCTAAATAAGCTCTACCCTCAGCTACACCACTCTGCTCTTGAATTGAATATGACATAAAACACTTCCCTCATTCATGACCCAAAAATGCACTGTACAACAATATCCTCTGCTGCTACAAAAAAAAACAAGCATTTCATCAGGGCAGAACAAAATCCCAACTCCCCAAGAATAGAAGAATACAAAGCATCAGCTCCACCGAGACTAAAAATAAAGTCATGAACGTCACAGCCTAGTGTCTCCTGAAGGATTAAACAATCCAGTCCTCACAATGGTTCCACGTAGTTACCTGCTTTTACACTAAAAATTATTGTTTCTTGATACACAAAGGAATAAGATAAGCCTGTAATATCAAAATATTTGCAGACACCAATAGCAGATGCATACAACAGAAATCTTGTATTCACAAAATTTTGAATTAGCTTTTGCTCATAAAAATGATTCCTATCCCAATTATCTAACAGGCTAATAATACATTCACTAATCTAGTAGGAAAAAAATAAAGTGTTCCTCTGCACAAAGGCAGGGAGAACAAGACAAAAAAACGGGAAAGTGAGGAGGGGGAGTTACAAGGAAAGAAGAGACGACCCTGTACACATGCCTCTATATTCGTCTCTTTCCAAAGAAAATAGTAGAATACCCTCTAAAAACAGTGGTAATATACAAGAACTGTGAAACAAGAATAAAGTAAGCAATGATGCCTACCAATACAAATTTTCCTAATCTTTTAATAGGACCTACAGAAAACAATGGATATCTATCTCCATATTCCAATGCCCTCGTGTATGATCAGCTTCGTCTGCACAAAACCATAACAAAATTGAAGCGTTTTTTTCATTCTTCAATGAAAAAATACATAAATACACCAGAAAAGAAAAATCAAAAGCCAGATTCACGCACAGATAAAACTGATGTACAATTAATAGAAACCTTGGATCTTTAGCAATACATAACATAGTAATCAATAGCGGACAGCAGCGCAGAGCGGCCACTCCCTGAAAACGCTATAGCAGGATAGCGGTAGCAGGATAACTGCTTATGTAGTTGTTTAATAATATTTTATATACCTTTTTACTTATTATATAAATTTATTCTTATTATATTTATCAATTGTTATTACTATTATTTAATTTATTGTATTATATATTCTTTTACTTAGTTATTATTATTATTATTATTTAATTATTATATCATATATTGTTTAATATCAAACATAGTGTTTTATTTAGATTATTATTGTTTAGTTTATTATATTGTATATTATGTTTTAAACAGTTTTTATATTCTTAATATGATTATACTTTATTGGTATTTTTTTGGATGTATTAAAAATAACTGTTATTTTTAATACTATCGACAAATCGTTGGTTCGAGTAGTCCTATACTCGGTTCTCTTAAATAAAGTCTCGAATTTGAACCTCGTGAATGGAGAAAACGTGATTGAGAGGGAAGATCCCACCAAAGGTGGTCAATCAAGTTCCTCAACAAAGATTATACTTTATAGTATTATCACTCTAGTAATATAAAAAAAATGTTATTACTCTCAGTACAGCAGGCTAAGAGCGCACCAGGCTAAGATGTTACATGTTATATCTTATGTTTTAAATAAGAAAAAAAAGCTACTGGACTTGGCCCAACAAATGAAGGAAGAAGAAAGAACAGAATCCAAAAACAAAAAAGCCAACATTTGTGAGTTCTGAAGAGCTAACAGAGTGAGCATTAATGCATGAACAGAGACCTGAACGCTCAATGGCCAGAAAGGTTGGGCCTGGCTAGAAACAGACGCTAGAGGGCAGTGGGACTAAGTTAGACAACATTATGAAACAAGGTAACCTATTCTGTGGATGACAGAGAAAGAAACCCTACAATGTTTCTAAAGCAAACAACAGATTACAAGATGAGGGGGAAATCATAAGTTTACCCAAAAACAAAAAAAAAAAAACTAAATGCTGTCTCAGGTAAAAATGGGTTTATAAAGCCCATCACAATGGCACTGCTATAGCACATGACAAGCTGCTACTGAAAACCACCCATTATTTGAAACCTATAGTAGTCCAGGGCCACTCCATACTATTCCATTGCACACCATTGACTAAAGTGCATAACAGAAAAAATAAACAGAAAGCCACACTTCGCTGCTGCCATGTGCTTCAAATAGTCCTCATAAGAACTATTTTCTTTGTATAGTATTTTGTTATAATTAAACACAAACTTTTATGCATCTAACATATATCTTTAATCAGTTTAAATATCCATTTTTCTTTATTATAATATGGAAAAACGTGTCAGCAAGAAGATAAATGGGGGAGAAGCTGAAGTTAAAATATAAAAGAGTCCGCTCAGTTTAAAAATAGATAGAACTTAAAATTTTACTTATAATTTTACTTATAATTTATAAATATTATCCCAAAGACTTTGATTGTTTTCTAGTTAAATTTCATAGTTTCTGGTCCTCCAATTTTAAAATTGATAGTTAGTCCCTGTAATTTGAAAAAACCTCATTTAGTCCCTTTGCCCAACATCCTCTACCTAAACTCTGCCAAAATTAATGCTTTAAAAAAAAAAAAACACTTATGGTGGGGTGTTTGATAATAAGAATGCAAAATTTAAGTGAGTTGTCCTGTAAGCGACTTGTAATTCATTAGTCAAGTAAGCAAAGACTCTAAACGTGTTTGGGCAAAGGAACTACGGTTTAGGGTTTAGGGACTAGGGTTTAGGGTTTAAGCAAAGACTCTAAACGTGTTTGGGCAAAGGGACTAAAACAGACTTTTATCAAATTACAGGAACCAAATAGATCAATTCTAAATTTGCGGACCAAAAACAAACTTACCCAAAATTTGAGGAAATAAACATATTTAAGCCTTCAAATAATAATGTGTTAAATTATAAATCCATTAGTTATTTACAATTATTCCATTAGGATTGGGGCCTTTGGGCTAGGGAGGTGCAAATCCTCTAAGTTCAACTAAGTTAGTAGCTATTTTCAGGGGAGATTTTGCCTATTTGTTCTAATAAAATACCAGGTTCCTATCGCAATGCCACTGTTGCCCAAGTGAATATCAACTACAGAGATTACCATTAAGGATAAAGCTATTCACAGTCATCAACACCAATCAAGCAAATTTCAAAAGTATAAATGTTTCATATACCTAGTGAAAAGCTCACACAATATTACCCCATTCCTCCATCAAAAAAATTCAATAAAATATGTACATCAATAGAGATTAAATTTTCATAACACAATGCCATAGATAATAAAATACCTGTACAATGGTGATAAAAGGGCATACAGATTCCAATCCTGACAGAACTGTGCACACTCACAGCTGCTCCAACCATTAGAACTCATCATTCCACTTTAGAATTGGGTGGACGGATAAGCAAACTGTTCTGCCCTGGTTGCATGTGTTGCACTTGTTGCTGAGGTTGATGTTGTAAAGCTAAATCTTTGGGAGAATGCTGCTCCTGCTCCTGTTGCTGCTGATGTTCTGGAGGCTGATATGACTGTTGAGATAGGTTAGGTTGAAATGAAGTTTGTTGTTGAAGAGTCAGTGGCTGCTGCTGCCACTGCCCCCCAGAATTTTGTGTGTGAGAAGGTAAGCTAGTTGGTAATTGTTGAGTGCCCAGCCCTTGACTAATAGTTGGTGGCTCATTTCCAGCAGAATTTCCAACAGGCATGCTCCCCAGAGAGCTTGCTTCAGTAACTGGATTGGACACATTGGAATCAAATGGTGATTCTGATGTTTTCCACTGAGAAGATGCAGTGGGAGGAACAACAGTTACACTAGATGCATCCATACAACTTTGAGACATTGCAATGTTTGTACCAACTTGTGAAGCACTATTTGCAGGATGTTGATCAACTTTAGGTGAATCAGATTTAGACATGCTTGACGACTCAGAATGCACCTGACAGTTTTGTTGCAACATTCTCTGAATATTTGATTGAGTTTGATTACTTTGCTTATTCTGTGGCTGTGAGAGTAGCGGCACTTGATGATGGTTAGAAGCAACAGATGGCTGTTGAGGTGATGCTATATGGCCTGAAGTAACTGACAAAACATGTCCTTGAATGTTATTTTCAGAAGGAGATACCACTGGCTGATGTTGTTTCAATGAAGTGTTTGTTGGTCCAGAATGTAGCTTTTGCTGCAACTGGGAATGATTTGAAGAATGGGTAGGAACCAACGGCTTGGATGGTTGATTTGAATTACCAGATCCAGGATATAAGTTTTGACCTTGCATCATGGGCATGATTTGGTCACCTTTCTCAACAGCTTGGCTTCCTGGAGGTACCGCTAATCCATTTAAATGAGAAGCATCCGCAGAGTTGTTCTGATGGACCAACACGTTTCCTCTTCCTAGTCCTTTCATAAGTTTTGCCTGCTGCTGAGACTGTGCATGCTGTGGCTGGTTAGGATGCTGCCTACCAGACTGTGGATACTGCCGCTGCTGTGGCTGTCGCTGCCGTTGTTTTGCAGCCTGACTAGTCAACGCACTAGCACCAGGATTCCTGCTGAAACCATGTGGTAGGGGATGTTTCTGCTGTTGGTGTTGAGAAGACATGGGAGTCAAAGGGGATGTCGGTGTTACAGGGGAAAGAGATACTTGCTGCGATGAATTTTGAGGTTGTGCCTGGGAACTATTTTGCAAAGGTGATGATATAGGAAGTTGGGACTGTGCCTGAGCATGTGGAATCAAGGCATTTGATGCAGCAAGCTGTTGCTGTTGTTGGTGCTGCAGATATCGCTGTTGATGTTGCTGCAGGTGCCGTTCCTTTGCCAATCGAATTGCATAGGCCTGTTGTGAATTAGTAGCATGATTTGGACCTTGAAGAGAATGAGGATTGCTGAGATGGGCCTGTTGCTGAGATAGTTGATGTGGCTGCTGGGCATGTCCTGGGTATGACTGAACAGGTGGTGTAGTCTGATTATTGAAGGCAGAACTCATCCCACTAAAAGCAGGAATGCCTTGGCTGTTCCCTTGTGTGACCTGAATCGGAAGTTCGGGAACCATCTGTCTTTGGTGTTCTTGATTATGGCCAGGCTAAAATAAAATAGGATCACCGTAAATGTTAACAGATGTATGAAGGCAAAATTAATCAAAATAGAACTAACTTGATATAAAAATATTGCCTAACCAAGTCAAGAGAAGCTATTAGAAACATTATAAAAACCAGGATGCTAAGTTGAATAGAAATTAAGTTTCATAGCCACAAGCAGAAATTTCAACTCCAAAATGTTAATTGATACCAATAGAACCAATTAAAGATAGAGAGAACAAGAACACTTCTCACCCTCATCATATGTACAGTGTCCCGAGGTCTCAGCATTGAGTTTCCTTGTCCAGCACCAACTCCAGAGTGTATATTTACAGGGCTTGGCATCCCCACCATACTAGAAGAAAGCATGCCCCCAGAACTAAGCATAGATGATGATGGCACTCCTTGAAACCCTGGCCTAGGCATTGTAATGCTTCTGTTAATCCCACCCATCATGCCCATACCATTTCCACCAGGCAACATTCGCACACCGCCACGATCACTTCCTGAAAGAGATCCAGGAACAGACATGGTAGATTGCTGCATGTTTCTGCCAGATATCATCTGATTATAGTGTTGTATTCTCTGCTGTTCATCAACTGATAAAGGTGGAGTACGTGAAACTCCAAATCTACTATCCCTGAAAACACATACAGATCCCAAGTATTGAATACCTAACATTGTTATATATATTTAATAGGGTTAAACACATTTTTAGTCCTTATAAATAGGGAAAAGTTCGTTTTTAGTTTCTCTATTTTCAATAATTAATTTTTGGTCCCTCATTTTATAAAATATGTCAAAAGTTAACTCAGTTATAGAAAACATACCTATTTAATAATTAAAACATATATAACCCTATTATAGAGTTTAAAAACATATCTAACCCTATTTAATAATTGCACAGCAAGAATCTCCAGTTATAAAATGTGCTAACCTGACAGAGGCTGCCAATGGACCAGATGATGATAAGTTATTGCTGAGACCCATACCAGAAGACGATGGAATTGATGAATTTAGCCCAGCTGAAGGATGAACTGATGAAACAGAACTGTGATTTGACATTGGTAAACCACCAGCATGAGAGCCATGATACCCAAGGGACAGGACATCTGGGCTTGTTTGACTTGCATCACAGAGATCAAGTGGCCTTCACCAGAACTCGAATATGGTTAAAATACTTGTGGTTGTGCCCAACAAAATAATAATGCACAACGTGAAAATTACAAGGTAAGTCTAACTGTGTCTAAATGAGCATAGACAATAATGCAATAGTATTCATAACTTCAAGACTTCAATGTTACCCCCCCCCCCCCAACCAACACAAAAATCAAATCAAATAGAACTTACGTCAAAATACTTCCATTCGAGTTGTTCGGGCGGATTTGGGAAAGAGTACTCATGTGCGAACTATGGACAGGTACCAATGGTTGGTTATCATTCTACATTTAAACAAAAGAAATTCAAATTAGCTGTCATACAAATTTAAAATAAAAAGGGGAGGGGGGGTGGAAGCAATATAATTAATTTTTAATTTCTTACAGCTACCACCCAACTCATAGCTACACGTCAATAATATTCTTCAGAAATAATTACACCAACCAGCAGCATATGTCCCATATCAGTAAGATATTACCATACAAAATTAGCAGGAAAATTTCCGACAGGAAATAAAAAAAGTAGTACTGTTTGCTAAATAATCACATTAAAACAGTTAAAAAAATATGACAATTATGATCAAATGTCCAACTTCTTTGGAACTAACTGCACTCTCGAAATCATCCAGAAAATAAACCAATAGATATGGAAAAGGCCAATTCTCAAAGTTACCATTAGAGCTGCACGAAGCAGGAACTAATCAAGAATAGTTAACCACCTTTAGTGTCTGCATAGAGGGTAAAAGAAAAGGGGAACACCCCATCTAAGTGTTAGATTGAAACCCAGAAACAGAACAATAGAATGAAGTGTTGGCCAAGATCAAGAAAGGGAGATCATAGGAATCTTGAAGCCAGAGAAGGGGCTCGTTTTCTTGGAGGAACAGCCAGTCAGCCCATCACCTTTGCTGGAACAACCAAACATAGAATCTTTAAAGAGGCGTAGACATTGCTGTCAAAGGCACTGGAGACTGAGAGAAGGTTGTTGAAGAGCCCCCAGTCAAAGACTACTCAGTCTCAAGTCAGGAATCCCCATAGGCTTGATTGGATCTGTTTTGGACTCCACTAATGGGCCTCAAAGAACACTCAAACTAAATTCAAACAGCTTTACCCAGCTTAATTTAAGGTCACACTGCATTGAGCCCAATCAAGAGTACATTTGGCCAACACAGTATTCAGACATGGGAGAAACAATAGTAACTGCAGTGGGATTCAATTGACTGCAAAGCCCAGTGAAAGTCTAGACAAAGATGCAGCTTGGGATGAAGATGGCAGTACTGCACAGGAAGATTTAGGGGAAACAGCAACATGAAATTTCTGTTATCAATTGGCTCCTTTCAACCTTGAGGACAAAGTTGACTTTTAGGAGGGGTGGTATTCTTAGCATGGTCAAGGGGGAGTTAGGATGTATTAGAGTAATAGAGTTATTCTCTCAAGCTTTCTGTAAGCTGATTGGCTTCTGCCACATCAGCATAGTTTGTTACAAGTTAGTTAAGATTCCTGTAAGCTGATTGGTTTATGCCATATCAGCATAGTCTGTTAGCTTTCTGTTAGTTGTTAGTTTTCTGTTAAGTATTATGTTAGCTTCCTCTGAACTTTTGGTTTGTACATATATATAACTGATCTCTTCGATTGAAGAGATGAGGAAATCAATAACAGACAAATACAATTTCCCATTTTCTCTCTTCAACTATTAGTTCTCTGATATTCAACAGGACAGTTAGAAAGCTGCCTTAATTGCAGTTACCCCTAACCTGCCTTAGATGTGGCCACTTTGGGGGTTTCCTTAATTGCAGCCCAAAGGGTGGTGGTTTAGTCTCACATCAACTAGAGATATGGCTTAAATAGAGCTTATAAAGCTTGGACAGTCCTCACCTTACAAGCTAGTTTTGTAGAGTTGAGTCAAGCCCAAATTCTAAGAGTTAGAATATTAGTTAGTTAGAGTAAGTGACCAAAGAATAGGACTGAAGGAGAGGGAATCGTTCAGGTCTGTTAACATTTGTAAGTAGGCAATAAGTTCTTTGTGAAAGGAGAAACCCATGCAGGGGAGAGCTCTCTCTCCTTTGTTCTGTTCGTTGGCAATCAATCAAGAAATACAATCTTCTTTTCTCTATTGTCTATTTTCTGTTCTAGGGTTTAGGGTTTAGGGAAAAAATATTTGAATAGTCATATGTAAAGGTAGCATTAAACCAAAATTATAGAAAACAAATTATAAAAAGTTTAAACTGATTTCTAAAATCATAGCAACAAATTAGTTCTTGTAGAAGTATCATCAGGCCATTGTAATACAGTCACATCTTAGAGTGATATTTGTACAACTGCAAGCATCACTCAATTCAAGTTTCAAATGTATACCAATTAAGTTCATCCGTTATTTGAATTAACTAATCATCTGATTTAACTAGTCATAAAAGTGATTGACATACAATAAATACCACTTTTAAATGTCATCGCAATTGCATATTAGAATCCACCTAATCTAAATGCTTTTGATTAAAACCTGATTCCTATGGTAATGTTGCTTCTGCCCAATCTTGATAATTTTATCAAAATGAGACTTCAGAGTATCCTCCTCCATTGGTCCTTGCAAACGTTGAAACAACTGCCTGGCACTGCCCTGCTAAAAATACAAAAATTTATAACCAATCAAAGCTGAAAATTTTGACAACAATATGTATGAGTGAACGCATAATACAAAATAAGAAATAATAAGGTTTAATTACTCATTTGGTCCATATAATTACAAAAAAAAATCCATTTTAGTCCCTATGCTTAAAAACATCCCCTTTTAGTCCACACCTTAGGGACTAAAAGGGCTTAAAATAATCCGTGTATGGACTAAAAGGGATTAAAAATTGTATGTGTGGGGACTGTAAAGAGATGTTTTAAGTATAGGGACTAGAAGGAAAAGTTCTGTAACTATTAATTAAACCAAATAATAAAACTATTCATGCCTTTGGAATTCCAGGTAGCGTAGATGGATAAGACTGAGAAGACCCTGAGTCTTCAGCACTATCTGCACCATCCCCAGCAGTTCTATCCATTAAAATCTTGTGACGCTCTTTGCACTCTTTTGGCTTCCGAAAGATACACTGAAAATATTACAAAATTTTACTCGTTCAATTACAGATCCATGAGAAAGATAACTGAGAAATAACAGAGAAAAGAAATAACAATTCTGTCATGATTGACTGACTAGAAAACAGAAAAAAGGAGAATCCACCTTCGAAGGGTTTCCCCTTCCACAACTACTGCTTAGATTCCAAATCAAGATTATCAATAGCAAAGAACAGCCTATGGCAGTTAGCCAAAAATCCACCATATACATATGGTGGATGACGCAGTAGCCTATGGCAAAAGCATGGTATTTGAATCAGGATACAACTTGTGAATCGAAAGGCCCATTATCCAAATTGTGAATCAAATTGTATCATGAATCATAAGATTCATGATCAATAATAAAACATATACAACAAACAAAGACTTTCATGATTAATAAATTAAAAATTATACCTATCGGAGCATGAGATGCATGAGTTCTGTTAAAATTTGTTACAATAGAATAATATTAAAATTTATAATAAATATTCTAAAACTATTATATTATTGTACATTAAAATCTATATGAATATTGTGCTGTTAAAATTATTGTATTATGATATATTAAAATTTATAATAAATATTCTGCTATGAAACTTATTATATGAATTGAATATTTGTATTTGAAAGACAAAGAGATTTTACTATGATCAATAATTTAAAAATTATACCTAAAGGAGCATGAGATGCGTGAGTTCTGTTAAAATTTGTTACAATAGAATAATATTAAGATTTATAATAAATATTCTAAAACTATTATATTATTTTATATTAAAATCTATAAAAATATTCTGCTATTAAAATTATTATTTTATTATTAT
>JAMLFT010001821.1:0-28530 GCA_026544285.1 Pachyrhizus erosus
TTTTATTTAATATTATTTTTTATCTTTTTTTTATTTATTAAACAATTTTAATTTAAATTTTTTTTTCTATTTCATTTTATTTCTCTTCAACCAAACAATTTTATTTTCATTATATTTCCTTTTTTTTTTCTTTTCCCATTTATTTACTTCCACTTTCTCTATTTCTTCACTCCATATCAAACACAATGCTACTATAAATTTAAGTTTGGATTAAATTTAAATTTCTAAACTAAGTTAACAAAAATAATTCAAATTTTATTTTTATAAAACTATTTTTTAAGTAAATTTTTAATATATAAATGTATATTTGAAAAATAATCTAATATGTCAAAATTGAATTTATTTTTCAAAAATATATTTAAACATATTTTTGACTATTAACCAAACCAAGCATGCTCCTAGAATGTTTGTTCACAATCTCTTCACCTACAACTTGGAACTAGAGAAGTTTTTAATTCTTTTAGATAATCGTCAAGGCTAACACCAGATCTTAGAAGCTCCAAAATGTTCACCCACAATCCTTTTCCCTATAACTTGAAACTAAAGGTTTGTAGACATTCTTAAGTAATAATCGAATCTTGCGTTCGACCTTAAGAGATCAAATTATGTATGCATATCACTCATGACTCAACTACAATTTTTAAGATAATCCCATAATTTTTAGAACAACACCTGAGATTTTGTTGAAAGAGAAATAACCAAAATTTCAAATTAACAACTTAGGACAATCCGTCCAAGAATAAATACATAAGATAGCATTAAATAAAAACAGAATATTCCCTTCCTTCAGACATAGTATAACTTCATACCCTATGTAAATAGTATACTAATGTTATACTTTTTT
Source organism: Pachyrhizus erosus (assembly GCA_026544285.1). Lineage (NCBI taxonomy): Eukaryota > Viridiplantae > Streptophyta > Magnoliopsida > Fabales > Fabaceae > Pachyrhizus > Pachyrhizus erosus. The sequence continues at coordinate 845 of JAMLFT010001821.1, forward strand.
ACTAGTTTAAGTTTTTCTTTTTAACTAAACCTCGTAATATACTTCATGTTAAAAATTACAGTTTTTGGTAGAAACTAAGAGCATGTACACAATACGTCAGTTTCGTTATCTCTTATCATGTCAACAACAAAACCAATTATAGATAATTTTTTTTTTTTATTTTCTCTTTTCACTAGTGTAATAACTAATGTCTTTTAGGATTTCTCAATTATGTGTTTAGTTTGCAATCTATAAATTGTTTTATATTATAATTTTTGGTATATTTCTCAATTATTGTTTTAACTTTCCAAAGATATATTATTAGACATGTATATAAATATTTAAAAATTTATATCTATCTATTTCTGAAATATTCTTTATTAAATAAGTTTTTTTTTTTATAAATCATGGTATATCTATTTTTATTTCAATTAATATATGTATCTTTTTTATTAAAAATATTTATTCATATTAAATCCTCATTTATTTTCTGTTAAATAAGTTTATTTCTAGAAATTTATACAATCTTATTTATGAAGAATCTCTACCTATCTACATTAAATTTTTATTTAATCAAGTATTGAATAAGTTATTTTAAGTTAATTAAGATGATTAAGTCCATATAGACTTTCATTTAATTTAAATCAGTATTATCAAAACTAGATTGATGATTGATTTAGTTGGAATACTGAGTTATTGGATCACTTATTGAACTAGTAGACCATTAGTTGAAATGCAGAATTGATATACAATAAATTAAAATATTTTATACTTAGGTTATGTATCTATATAATATTTATCACTAACGTATCAAGTATCTAATTTAGTTCGGCGGTTATGTTATTAGCTTGTGATAATTGTAGGTGCTTAGATTTGAATCTTTCTTTGTGCATTTGGTGGTTGTTTTTTATTTTCTGTTAATGTTCAACAAATGTTATTCAAATTAAAAAAGAATAGACGTTAAGAACGCTTAAAGACCTTTATTAAGTTTTGATTTAGCCAAATGAAATATTATACTTTTATTTAAAGACTAAAGCACGATTTTCTAAAATGATGGATAAAGTAAAAGTTGACTTTTTTTAAACAAAGACTAAACGTAAATATTTGAATTAAAATATCAAGAGTAAGATATTTTTTTTTTTATTAATGTCCATGTTTCGTACGAGTTAATTTACAAATATGTGACTAAAATGATGTTAGAGAATAAATTAATACAAATATATAGTTGGAAAGAATTTATGTGTATTTTTATTAATAATTAACTAAAGAATTATCTTATTCTTCAATTCTATCTTCTTAGTTTAGTGTATTTATTTTTTTAGGGAAAGTTAAGCTAGGAAGTAACAGGATACAGTAAGCCTTCTCTCTCTCTCTCTCACTAATTATACATATAATCATAATATAATTATATATATAATGTTCAACATTATACATAAAATATATATAATATTATTAAGAAAAAATTACAATATTTATAGTAATATATTAATTTATATAACACACACATATATATATGTTTAACATATTATCTCATATTATAATAATAATAATAATAATAATAATAATAATAATAATAATAATAATAATAATACTTTTGGCTCATAAATTTAAATTATATTGAATAAGAATGTAAAATTATTTAAAACAATATCGATGCATAGCCTTGTTTTTATTCTCTCTATGTATATTAAAATTATTCCATTAGCATCTCACATGCATTACAATGATGGAAAAAGTCAATAAAAAGATGTTTTTAAGGGTTTTTTTTTTTTTACTTTTTATCTAGATAATTAAATTAGTATGGAACTAATTAACTGACTGGGATGACATGCTAAACTCAATATGTTCAAAAATTGACATGACTCGATAAATTGTTGTTTAATGAAATAATAGAAATTTTTTTTATGTTTTTGTCTAATTATTTATTTAAAAAAATATATTTTTTAAAAAATAAATTCTATCCGTCTCTGAAAAATATATTTTTAAAAAATAATTTTTTTTATGTATAAACAAATAAACTTACCCTCAATTACCTTTTCTATTGGAAATAACTTAAACGTCTTACTTACAATGAAAGAGAGGGGATCTCAAAATCCAAAATGAAAAAAGACAAGAAACTAAATAACATAAGAAAAGGGTAAGTTTTAAATTTTTTTTGATAAAGAAAAGCTCAAATTTGACTCCTGTTTTATATTGAAAACTTATAATTGCAACTTTAATCTTGTATTATAATTCTTGACTGTGTGGGGACAAATCCTACAAAGAAAATGTTTTTTTTTTTTTTTCAATATACCAAAAAAAAAAAATTCCTAACTCGTAGACATTAATAAATTACAGGTTACGTGGAGCAACATTATTGGCCCACACTTATCATTGTTCGGTGTCTTCTCTAGACCCGACCTGTGTGGGAAGCACATGGCATTGAGGTGCCTTGGAGGGGCGAAAGCTAGGAGTGTACGACAACCCCACCACCAAAGCCACCCCGCCCAGCCCAGCACGCAATCTCTCTTTTATTGTTTTTTTTTTTGCCTCTCATAATCATATTTCCACATGACTACCCAACCTGATTATGGTTGGTTGCATTAACACAAATTGAATTTTAGCCCGTGCATCATGGCCCCCTTCCCCCCCCCCCACAAAGGGTCATTGCTCAACGGAACTAATAATTTGTATTAACGGCAATGACGTAATAAAGGACTTATATTTTATGCTAATAATTAGGTTTGATTGTGTATTTTTCTAGTATGAAACAAGATTATGTACATGTAATCTCTCCTGGCCATGTATAAATAAATTATACGTATATCAGGCACCTCTTAATTATTTGACTATAGTCTGGTCACCCAGATCAATTCTCATTTAGTGTAAGGGTCAAATGGATCTTGCCATGCTATTAAACATCAACATCAAACCATTTTTTACTTCCTACAGCTCTATATCATTTCCGTTTCAAGTTAAACGTTTATTTTCTCGACCAGTTTGAGAGTGTTACAATTTACACTATCTATCGATCAGTGTTATTATGTTAATTGGCTAAGGCCTAAGGATTGTCTTCATCAATGATCATATGGATGCTTGACTATTTGTGTTGCAGTACACCAAAAAAAAAAATGAGAGTAACATGCATATTGGGAATGCGATTTCCACCAGCCCCGTGACAAAGTGGAACTTTTTCGGTTTAACTTGAGCTTTACTTCGAATTTACTCGTTTGGCCGAGAATCCAAAATTTCCCTCCTTTCCATGTGACCTGTTTGGCATATTTTGACAAAAATGAGAAGGTTCCCACGACTCCTCAAGTGATGAATCATAACACTACAGAGAAGACAAACAGGAAGCTGGTCATGGATCTTCAATCATCTTTTTATATTTGGAGCATCCGATGCAGCTAATTTGCTTTTTCAATTTATTTTTTCATAAATTATAGATTGACGTTTTACTTATTTACTTGTTTATTTAATTTGTTTTTGTTTTTGTTTTTATTTTTATGCAGCTTCAAATACTCCAAGTCTCCAATCAAATTCATTTACAAATTCAACTAAGTTAATGAAGAGTTTTTGTAAAGAAAAATAATCAGCAGCAGCAAAATACTATTCATTAATAATTATTAAAAGCAGTTCAGTGTGAAGGAATATATAAGGCCTTGAGCAGGTAAAAGTTAAATGGGTTAATAATGTGAGAAGGAAGGAAGAGACAGGCGTAAATTACAAATCAATGGTAAGAAAAGTGTGGTTTGAAGGATGAAGCTTAATGACATTGGTAACAGTACTAAAGAGTAATGGTTTTGTGGGTGCGGCTCGAGAGGAAATTAAAGGAAAGAAAAAAAAAAAAAAAAAAAAAAGAAGAAGACGGAGAAAGGTTATAGAATGTGGATGTCCAGGGTGACCCACGTTACAGTTAAAGTCAATTGGGACCGGTGTTTAAGGGGCGATGATTACGGAGACTAGAGAAAAAGGACCCGCCCCACACGTTGGATTCTCAATCCCCTTTATGTCGTTTTGTTCATAGGGTCAGCTGGGCAGCACTTGCCTTGTGTCTTCTGTTTCTGTTCCTTCATCATTCACTGCGATGCGAGCCAGGGAGGGAACGACTTGTTAGTGTTACTATGCAATTTGCATTCCTACCCTCCCAAGTCCATGTCCAACTTCTCCCTCACAACTCACTCCCTCATATAATAATCAATCAATATATCAAATCTTACCGACCCCACCATTACTCCTCTCATTACACCCGCTCATCACGCTCTAACTGTCCACCTTAGGTCGTTTTAACTTTTATAACCCTTGTTCATTTTCTTCTCAACTTTTTCACTTTTTTCTTCTTATAATCTATGCTCTACAATGCAAGTCACGATACAAAAAGTTTAATGCTAACATGCTATGCTATGATACATAAATTGTCATCTTATGTTTTAAACAAGTAATCACAAATTCAGTTCTCCTAATCGTATTTATAGAAGAATATATATATATATTAAGAGATATTAATATCAATCTTTTAAATAAATTTTAATACTTTGAGACATTTTTATATGATCGAGGGAATTTGAAATATCTCCTGCACTAATGAAAGATTCAAATTTTAATCATATATTTTTAAAAAAATTATCTATCACTAATGTTGTTACTCCTAGACATTAGTATCTACTGCTTGATGTTACGATGAAATTTAAAAAAGAAAAATAGAAAGGGGCTTATGCCTTTTCTCACTTATACCCCTTGTCCCTTGGCTCTGTGTTCCGATGTCGCATAACCTCACCGTGATGCGAAGCGAAGAAAATTCCAGGGGCGCTTTTGTCCATGGGCATTGAAATTCTAAATTCCACGAAAAAAATTATTCATTTGCTTGTCCTTTTTTACGTGTTATCTGTTTTTCTGCTTGTATATTTCGGCTTTCTTTTCTTTTCCCATTTAACAATCACATACTACGTATCCAATTTGGGATTGAGGGTCATGCAGCTACACCATAATAATTATTCTAAGAAGAAAGGGTACGAAAGAGGAAAAAAAATAAGAAAAAGATAATCTTGCTAAAAAGAAAAAGGAACTTAAAAAAGTGTTTTGTTATGACTCGCTTGTTAAGAGCGTGAGTGGTAATCCAGTGAAAGTGAGGTGGTGTGGATAGTGGAGGCCACAAGGAGATGGAGTATGTCTGAATACAATTGGAAGGTGATGTATACGTGTTGAAGAATAGAGAGTAGGAAGGTAGTAACACAAATAAATATATTTTAGTATGAAAAAAAGAATACTGTACAGATGTGTTTAAAATTATGCAAAGTAGTATTTAATAATGATAGAAAAGTTAAAAAAAAAAAAAAAAAAATCCAAAAATTGGCCTTGCAGTGCAAGCTGTCACTAGCGGCTCCCCTGCTCCATAAGTACTACCCTCTCTTTCACTGACCAATCGACTCTCATCCCCGAGGAAAAGAAATAAAAATGGCTGTGGCCAACAAACTAGTCTGCATTGCGTTCTTTATCTCCTTAACATGGATGGTCGAAGCTCGAATTCCAGGGGTTTACTCTGGAGGTGCATGGCAAAGTGCTCACGCTACCTTCTACGGAGGATCCGATGCTTCCGGCACCATGGGTTTGTAACTGACTCAACAACCCATTTCCCATTTTATTTAAATCAAATGTAGCATGCATGCTGTACTCGGTGACAATGTGGGTAATTAACGACATTTTATTTTCGACTCTGTCCGATGTTTTCTGTTTACTGTTCAGGGGGAGCGTGTGGGTATGGAAACCTTTACAGCCAAGGGTACGGTGTGAATACAGCGGCATTGAGCACAGCGCTTTTCAACAACGGCCTTAGCTGCGGTTCGTGTTTTGAGATTAAGTGCGCAAACGACAGGCAGTGGTGTCACTCTGGCAGTCCTTCCATCTTCATTACAGCAACCAACTTTTGCCCTCCCAACTACGCTCTTCCAAACGACAATGGCGGCTGGTGCAACCCTCCTCGCCCTCACTTCGACCTCGCCATGCCTATGTTCCTTAAAATCGCCGAATACCGCGCCGGAATCGTCCCCGTTGCCTATCGCCGGTTAGCCACTTCATTTTAAAATAACCAAACTGTAGAAACTGTTTATACACTTTTCGTTATGTTAAACATTTATTTCAGAGAAATAAATAAACTATTTTAGACGCTAAATTAATGGTTTCTTACTTTTCTTTTTCTCATACCTGATTTATGGATTTTCTTTTGTTCTTTTTGGGTTTAGAGTACGGTTATTGACTTATTGTTTTAAGTACTAGGCACGAAAATTGGTAGGAGTCTCGTCTGGTCACAGTGAAAGGAAAAGAAAGGAAGCTATTAACAATTCCCTAGGTAGTTACTAGTTAGTTCATTTTTCCATATGGTTGGTTACTTTAGCCAACGTGACCATGATTTGTTTATGGAACATTATGCTTTCTACATACCTCGGCATGGGCCTTGTCTGAATCAGTGGAGGATGTGGGGTAACGTTGTTTTGTCACTCAACCTTTCACCATTATTTTCATCCTTTCTCAACTTAGTGTTATTGCGTACATTTATTTTACTTTATTTTAACTTTCTAGTCATTTTCGGTGGCGTTATTGCAATCTCATATATTATGTGCTACGTACGTAAGCACACCAAAACACTTAATTATCTTAATTACGTCCATCCTTGTTTGGTAGTATCTACTTAACCCTGTTTTACAACTTTGGGTTAATTAAGTGTGTATAAAGTACTAGTATAAACTTATAAGTATCTTTTAATAACTAACAATGTGTTAGGTAGATAATGTGGTGGGGTGGGTTGGTTTTGGAAGGTAAAAAATAATGACTGGAATGGTTGGTATTTACGCAGGGTGCCATGCAGAAAGCACGGAGGGATAAGGTTCACGATAAACGGATTCCGGTACTTCAACCTGGTGCTGATTAGCAACGTGGCGGGAGCGGGGGATATCGTGCGCACCTACGTGAAGGGGTCCCGAACCGGATGGATGCCAATGAGCCGAAACTGGGGACAGAACTGGCAGTCAAACGCGGTTTTGGTGGGCCAGGCCTTGTCGTTCCGCGTCACGGGCAGCGACCGCCGCACCTCAACCTCGTGGAACATCGCTCCACCCGATTGGCAATTCGGTCAAACTTTCACCGGAAAGAATTTCCGGGTCTGAAACCCTAATCATTACTCATGTCATCAACATCAATGACATACTTATATATATAAATATATATATATATTTTTTATTATTATTATTATTATTATCTTATTTTTTTCTTCCTGCCATTTAATTACCTATTCCTAGATGATCTTTTGACTGGTTGCTTGGTGACATGGTAAGTGAGAGATAGTGAGTGAGTGACAACTTTTTTTAATTGTGACTAGGTGTTGCTTTTTTGCTTTTTCTAATTAGGTGGGTTTGATAATTATAATTGGGGTGCGTGCGTGAGGTTGTATTTTCAATTTGTATCGCAGACGAGCAAAGGGTGTAACAGGAATGGAATGCTGAAGTGGCTTTTAAACAAAATGGTAGCCCGCAGCTAATTTGTATTTTTATAATATAATAGAATCATCATGGTCTTATTATATTAATGTTACAACTTCTTCTATGAATTTAACTCCATCATTCTTCTCTTAACTAGTACATGATTGCATTATAGAAAACCAATTGAATTAATTTATTTGAAAAATGAGTTTTTTTGTTTGTTTCACTCACATGCATTTGTCGATTTCTCTTCTCTTCCGTTTTTACTTTTCTATGGGATGCGTGGGTCATGTAATGTCTTTGAAAGCACAAAATTAGTAGAGTCAAAGCAAAAAGGAAGACTACATATTATTAGATCCCTGTAAAGAGACCTTATTAATGAAATAAAAGGTTAATTAAAAAATATATATTATTAAAAATGTAAAATGATTAACTTAAATCTATAACAAATTTGCATTTGTCATGAAATACTAGTAGTAATTGACTAAGATAACCATCACAACAACCTCTAGGCAAATAATAAATGAAAGGTTTGAGTGATTAATTGAAGCAGGTAGGCTTAAATTCAAGTGGCCACTTTACTTGAATGAAAGGGAAGTGGATCAAATCAACAAATTGGCCTTTATGAACCCTTAACAAAAAGAGTTTCTTAAAATGAATGTAGAGCTGAATTTTTAAGATCAGGGTCAACATTGTGGATAATGAATATGAATGAAAGGACGCATGTTCTCCACTCCTCTGCCAAGTTGTAATGATTATGATCATAACCAGCGGTGGATTTAGGATTCGAAATGAGTGGGACACTTTATTTAAAAAATTAATTATTATTATTATTATTTTAAAATATGAGATGAAATGAACTGTGCAGTTAAATAAAGTAGGAAAATATTTAATGATTTAAATAAACAAAATATAAGTGAGTTTTTATTTTACTTCATTTTTTTATTTTTGAAAATATGAAGATAAAAATAAATATTTTCATGTTTTTCAAGAAATTTAAAAATAAAAATATAATCACCTATAAATATATATATATATATATAATTTTATATTTATTATATATTTCAATGATTATTTTATTAAACACTTCTAATTTAATTATTTTCAATATGCAATTAATCTATTAGTTGGTTTTAACAAACCGAATAGTTTGGATTAACAGAATTTTTATATATTCTCACAAATCAAATTCTGGTAGTGTATTTAGAAAGACTCCAATGCTTAAGTCTAAACTTTTGTTGGATAGAATGTAAAATTATGAAGAGAAATATTTTCGACCTTTTTTTACTTATTTAGACCAGTCTCAATTTAATTATCCTAATGTTTTTTGTTTTTTTTTTTATGTGAAGTTTGAAAAATGTCTCTATAGATGAAACCTATTAGAGTCACAAATCTAACAGACTTGGGACTGAAATAAAATGTTTTGTGACATTAACGATGTTGATCTCCTGCAGGAAAGCTAGAACCAAGTTATTAAATTTCAATCATTCAAAAATTAAGTTGGCAAACTGAAGTGAAATTATCTGAAAAATGAAGTAGATGAGTATGAAAAAAAAAAAAAAAAAAGGAAATTCGAAATCCTTGGATTGGGTTCCCAGAGACAAATTCATAGCTTGAGCAAAAACCAATGGATGTTTGTTGTCATCACACGAGTCCAATGAATCCGTCACATCATGGCATTTGTGGTTGAAGCAAAGATGCACATGGGTGGGGTTGATTGTTAATGCTTTCCAACAGCCACGTACGTTGAGACGAAACAAGTAAGTTTTGTTGCCCTACAACTCCTGCCATCCATCTCTTTACTTTCTTCAAAGGATTGATGCACCAAACAACTTTGGATACCTACTTACTCTCAAAAAGTTTGGCCTTGGATACCCATCACTGCACTCCAAAGCTTCATCAATTTTTTTCTCCATGCAAAATCATCACGCACAAATACAAAGGTCATCTTATCTTGTTTTTTTTTTTACTTGTTCTAAAGCTAAAGCAGATTAAACTCTTATTTTAAATTAACCTCAAACAAATATTTTTTTTTTATCCTTAATAATACTTTAAAAAAGAAACATAATAAATAAGATTGTACTAATTTACTAGTAGTCAATACATTTCTTTTCATAAACGAAGTCACTTATTTTGTTATTTTTTTCCTTTTTTATATAAAAGCCCCATTCTTGTTGTCTTTAATTTCACCAATAACGAACGTCGTTCGCTCCCCCCTTTGTTTATCGGTATTCTTCAATCACAATACTTTGTCTTTTCTCTTCTACTCAGTGAAAAACTTATATTAGAATTAAGAAAATACAATAACACATGAATCAAAATTGTCCGTAACATCTGTTGAGAAAAGAATACTATGGAATAATTATAAAAAGATTTTCAAAACTAAAATTAATTAAATCTTAAACGAACAATGTGCAAAGAAAAAAATTAAATAAACTGATTCTCTTGTCAATTTTAAAAAATTCTTAACAACATTAATTATAAAATTTTAGAAGTTAATTTCATTTAAAAAAATTAAAGACAAAATTTAAATAAAATAACAATAATTTTAAAAAATTATTTTTAAAAATTCACTTTATACTTATATAAATGTTCACCAGAATTATCAATAACTTTAGAATATTTATTTTAAGATATTATGAAAATATTTTTTAAAATTGTGTTTTCTTATTTTTAATCATTTTTAAAAATATGAAATAAATAACACTTTTTTTATATAATTATTAAAAATATACCAACAAAAAAAAAAAAAAACATTTTAAAACCAGAGAACCAGCAATTGTGGTTATCATTACTTAAAAGCGTGCCCAACAAACAATTGGCAGAGGCAAAACAGCTTATGTTGGACATGTGATCGTTGGTTTATTATTGCACTCTTACTAAATTGGCTATCACCATCATGTTCATGCACTGCGTATTTGCATGCCTATACAAGACAATTTGACGTGAAGCCCAACCTCTCAAATATACGGTTTAAAAAGAAAATTAGGTCAATTTGACCCAACCTAACAGACTAGATGAACATGTGAATTGTTGGGTAAATATTATTATTTTAATTTTTTTAAAAAATATATATAAAAATTTAGACAAAAATCGGCCAAGTTGATGGGCCAATAAACCTAGCTAGTCCAACAAAAATGTATTTCATATAAAATTCGGTCTAATCTAATTTGCTTTTTCGCATATTGACCCGTTGGGCTAAATTGGGCAGAGCGTCCCATTTCAACAGCTCTTGTGACTTAGCAGAGTAATGTTTTAGTTAACAGTGATGTGTGTGATCTTGATATCAAAGAGCCAAAATTTTGGAGATGAATTATAAATTTTTTGACGAAGAAAGAAATCTTTATTAGTAACCCATTTAAAAGCATATCGATCCTTTATCTCTGTGTGTGAAGGAACTTTGCCCTTGTAACTTGTAGCAGCTTTTCTTTGTGTGTGATCGAACATGGTTACAGTTTCTCCTCCAATTATCATGTGATTTCAGCTTTGGTCCATGGGTGTGAGTGTGGTTCTCATTGGTGATTTTGATTTCTCCTTAAACTAAACCAGGATTTGTATTTAAATTAGTTATGCTTCCAACCATATGTTTGTAAAACTTGGTGGCCCTTTTTTGGAGACACCTACAAAGTTGCAAGGATGATATCTATTAAAAAAATAAATTAAGTCTTCACAACATAATGAGTCATTAGTGTCCGATCCTATCTCAATAAAATTGCCTTTGAATGAAGATGCCTATAAGAATAAATAAATAAATTAAGTTTGTTTCTTTTAATTTAGGTTTAAGAAATAGGGAATTGTTTTTATTAAATTTTTTAGATTTAAAAAAAAAAAAATGAGATGAGTGTGACCAAGGCTTTGTTAAACTATGTGTTTGTTGGGCCTGAGTATCACATGTGAAGATACTTGAATTTAATATTTTAGTTACCGAACTAGAAATATTTTTTCTTTTGAACGAATCAAACAAGAAATGTAGAGTTTTATCAAATGCGCATAGTAGCAGATAGATTTTCGGCCAGAAACTAATGCCTAAACAATGCCCCAAAATAGTTATACAGAACCCCGGCCATGGCGGTGATAGGCTGTAGCCCAAGAGCCATACAAGCTTCTCAAAACCAATTATCCATCATCACAACCTGTACTCATATTTCTCCAACTCTTCAAAAATTCACAGCCAATAACTAAACTTCATATGATAAAAATGCCCAGTGTGTAATGACAAAAGTTATAAAAATAAAGAGGTTTAATTTACTTCTATATTTTTATGTTTTGACAAAAAAAATTTGCTTTCTTTATCTCTAATTTTTAGGAAAATTGTAAATTTTATCTGGATTGTTTGTTTGTTAATTGATTAATAGACATGCTGACACAATCACAAAAGTTTCATGTAAAATTTTTCAAAAAAAAAAAAATTAAAGATAAAATTTATAAAAAAAAAGGGTTAAAAATAAAATGTACAATGTCAACATTATGTTATCTCTTTTTTAATCAATTAATTGATAAATAAAAAAAAGGTAAAATTTATAATTTTTAAAAAAGTAAAGGATAAACTACATTAAACAAGGTGAGTGTAATCAATTAAAGTACAATAAGATTTGCTAAAAATAAAATAAATAGAAATAAAAAGGGTAAACAAACCAAATAAAAAAAAGACTTGTGTACAGGCATCTAAACCATGAAAAAGCAAAAGTACGAAGAACAAAGGGTTTGCTAGCTATTTGAACTCCCCCATTGGGCCTCACAGGAAAAATAAATTGGTCTTAACCATAAACAATGGGAGTGCAAATAGCCGAAAGCATAGAAATTGGTGTGGACCGTTAGGCCTCATGGAATAAAAAAAATTGATGAAAGTTATTCCTTGATAGTTTGTTTAGGTGTTCAAGGTCTAAGATACGCAAGAAAAGTAAAACTGTAAACTAAGAATTTATATAAATAGGAAATATTTCAGAAATAAACACAATTTATTATATGAAAGAAGAGATTTTACTTAAGAAAAAACAGCAGACAGGCACCTTGCATGCGTAGTTATCAATTACTATCACTATGTTATGTCTGGAGTGATCATTAATAAGTAGAAATCAAGTGGAAGCAGCAGTACACTTGAAGTTTAAGTTATGTACATCATTATAGTGGCGTCACTGATAATGACAAGGCTTAATTACGTTAAATTTTTATATAATGAGCCTGTGTCCACACATGAAGAAACCAAAGACCATAACCTCTGTGTTCGTGTTCGGATAATACATTTGATTCTTTCAGTAAATAAATGCTGAATTGAAATTTTGCATATGGCAGTCTAACTTGATATAATGAATGAAGGGAATGCCAATAACTTACATGGCACGAGTGATAAATGCAATTTTAGCCTAACAAAAATATCTTCCAAGTTTCACTTTTTACTCTTTGTTTTCTTTTCCCACATGAAAATTAATGGTTTTTTTAATCTTCCAATATTTGTGACTATATGTGTACGTATATTAAAATCTTAATGATTTTCACAATGGGATCTTCTTTTATTTTCACGTGGTTGTGACAATTGTGCTCCATAGAAAAATACCTAAATAAAAGCCATATATATCAGGAGATTGAGAACGCCTTATTAGACTTTTATTTCATCCCCCCTTTAGTTTCGCAAGGCGGCTTATATTTTTATATTACTTCAAGACTATGGGAGTGATGAAGTTTTCTTTTTCCTAAAATAAAAAGTTAGCAATTATGTAATCAATTTCAAAAGTCAAGACATTTATTGAATTTCTATTTTTTTTTTTACGTTGGGAAATAGGCATGGGAAAGTCTTGTTTGTTAGCATACGTTTGATTTTCTTTAAATATTTAAAAGAAATTTTTTTAAGGAGATTTTGGTTGGAAATTGTTGAAAATAAGTAAAAGAACTTGAAGTGAATTTTGATGTTTGAAGAAAGAACGAAAAGAAAAGGGGAAGAAGGAGTCAAGAAAGGCAAAATGTGTGTAAAATTTCTCAAGAGATGGACCCCACAAGAGTTTCCGGTGAATCTGACGGCTCCGCAGTCACACCAATCGCATGGACAGCAGCCGCTCAACCACAATACAGATACCGTTCTACCAATCCCTCTTTCAAAATCATCATTCTAATGTTGTTTATGTCTTGGGAACATGACTGACTATCAAAGAATGAAAACAAAAATTAAAAAAATGTTTTTTCTTTTTCAGTTTTCAGATGTATAATGTGTTTTGCTTTCATATCTTCAATGTCATTAGGTCTCTTAAACCTATTTAATTTATCTCTTCTTTTTTAGTAGTATTATTCCTACAATAGTTATAGCTAATACTACTAATTCTTTTTCTCTGTCTCGTTTCATTAATTACATTCAATATTTTTCTCTTCTTAGTTCTCATTTTTTTTTTTCTTATCTTTTTTTTAATTGTATAAATTATTGTATAACTTGCTGTATAAATATTTTTTTTTGTCTTTTTTTCTACCTCAGATAAGGACAGTTTTCTTTTTTTTTTCCCTTTTTAAAGACGCGTTTAATTTTTTTTTATTTTCTATGTTTACATTTTAATTATAAAAGTGTCACTTTATTTTTAAAGATTTGTACAAAATAAGAAATTTAAAAATCATTAAAAAATACCTTAAGTTATTTTTATTGAAGTATGATTTTTAGAAATACTTTCATTTAAGATAGTTGGATTTTTTCATGCTTATTTAAGATAGCAGGATTAAGTTTTAAATTAAAATTTTATAAATATAAATATTAAAACAACCAAAGATTACAATCTTAAAATTTAAAATGAATTATATTTATGAAATAACATTACAGACTTCGATTCTTAGTGTATAAGGAAACAAAGAAAATAAAAACAAACAAACAAACAAATGACATGTTCTCTTATAATATACTTCGCTCGTGTCATCATTTCATTTTCTCAATGAGCAACAAAGCCAATAGTCTTTTTGTATTTTATAAATAAATGGCTTTAATGTCATTTTTGGCATGATAAATGAGTTATTTTAATTTTTGAAGATATGTTTTGTTTTTATTTTAATAATTATTATTAAATAATTTTAAAAGTTTAATAATTATTATCTTTTAAATGATGACATAAAAATGATATTGACAATCTAATTATTTATCATGTTATCAAGTAATTTATTATGATAATTATGTATAAATTTTTGTCAAAATATATTTTTATATTTTTTATCAATTAATTTGATATTATTAATTATTTTAAATAAATAAATATTTAAAAATATAGTTTTATTTTGTTTTCTTTGAAAGTTGTGGAATCACCTCATGTCTCAAAGCAGAGCTTTATGCCATACACTAAGGCCTTTGCAAGGTTTGGATTGATGACTTCCATGACGTGATATGCGAATCAGACTCAAAGTTATCGTTTCAGCTAATAGAAAACAATGTGAATACACGTTGATACGACTTATTCATCATCATCTCAGAGATTCATCATAGGAAAATTTCCTTCAAACACACCCTTCGCGAGAGAAATGCATGTGCATACTAGCTGCCCAAGTATGGAGCTACACATTAAGACTCTCTCACCATTTGAAATGTTTGCCTTCTTCAACTCTATGCTCTTGTTTTAACTTATGACATGGGATTTGTTCATTTTTAGGCCCTAATTCTTCTTTGTTGTTTGTTGTTTTTATACTTTCATATGTATACGAAAATTAATAAATTATCAAAATTATTATTATGATATTATTTAATATTGTTAATTAATAATAAATATAAAAACTGAAAAAATATATTTAAAAGATAAATAAAAAATCTTATATATCAAAGATTAAAATAATATTTAAAATTAAATATATTTGTATTATTTGTCACACTTGCATAAATAATTATTTTTTTATAATTTTTTATTATACATTTTACTTTTTACTTCTCAATTGGTTTTTTAAACCTATGTATTATATCATTTTATTTTTAGTAGTGTTATTCATACAACAGTTATAGTTGATAGTACTATTTTTTCTTTATATTATTTTATTAAATATTTTTCTCATCTTATTTTTTATATTTTGTACTCTCGTCTTTTTTATAAGATATAGTTTTGAAAAAAAAAATACTCGTATAATAGTTTATATTACATTGACTTCTGCATTTATCTCTCTTTATTATTAAATAATTTATTACATTTTAAATTGAAATTTCTTTATCTTTTGTCTCCTTTTCTCTTTTAGTTTTACACTTTTTTTAATATAAATCTGACAATATTCAATTCAATAATTATTTCATACTTATATTTGAAAATTATGATTAAGAAATATTTAGATGAAATAAGTATTTTAACTTATTTTATCTCTAATTCAGTTAAAATTATGATTTATTTTTTATTATTTTATTTTTAGATCAAATTTATAGGATTTGTGTTTATGTTATTTGTTTTTCCTAATTCTCTATAAAAAGAAAAATATGTAGAGGCAGATTGGAATGAATTAAGTATTTTTTTTCTTTTGTGAGAATTTTTCTTTTTTTTTGGATTAAATAACTTTGTTGGTTCTACTCGCGATTATAATCATGTTTCTTTTTGTCAAGTCATGGTTAGGGTTAAGTTCATAATTCTTTTTTTTTTTTTGTATAATTTGTTGTACAAGTGTAATTTCTCCTTGAAGAAATTAGTGGTCCTTACTATAAGACATTTTATGATTTCTATAATTTTTTTTTTTCATCATGTGTCCCTATTAAAATTCATGAATATATGCATTTCTTATTATTGAAAGGTTAAATGTCACATTTTTTATTATTATTTTTTACTTTTATCCTTTATCTTTTAAAAAACTCATTTTGGTTTTTATGTTTTTAAAAATGTTCAAAATGATATTTTTCATTATAATTCTAATAAAAATGTTAACAAAGTTTTTCATTCCCAAACCTTAATTTGTGGACCACTATATGTTGGTGTTAGAGGCAATTTTTGGTGGTCACACCAATTTTTTTTTCCTTTGTTGCTTCTTCTTCCACTTACACCTTTCACCTTCACAAAACCACTAAATCACTACCTATGGCACAACTCAAGATACAAGCACTTTATGGCAAGGGGTGGAGTCTCTCTTAAGGACATAAGAGTTTGAAATAAAGCATGGTCCTTATTCTTTTTTTGGGATATAAAGGTTTGACCCTTATAGAAGGGGAACATTAATTTAATTATGAGTGATATTGACAACCCTAAAAGAGTAGGGATAGTGATTTATATATTTATTTTTCTTAAAATCATGTGATCGATTTATATATTTATTTTTCTTAGAATCACGACAAGCATCGCTAATATCACGGGGCAAATATGATTTTGACAATAGGTGTTAATGTTAACAGTTAAGAGAAACAATAAGAAAAAATTATAGTGACGCTAACATAAAATTGATAGAAATTACCATTTTAAAATTTTTTAAAAAAATATTAAGAAACATAATAAAATTTTTAAAAGTAAAGGATCAAAATAAGAAAAAATAAAATAAAGAATCAAATGTGATATTTAATCATAAGTTTTTTTATGGTAGTATATTACAATTTAATCATAATTAGTGAAGATAAAATTGATAAATTAGTAAGATATTTTAGAAAATCAATAAAATTAATTTAATTTATTATTTTTATTGGTTTGTGTGATTGTTGTTTAAAATTTACTGTAAAAATGATCAAATAGTATTTTTTTTGTTTTTTTTTCCTATCTTGTATAAAGATAGTTTTTTCTTTTTCTTTTTCTTTTTCTTTTTTAAGGATGTGTTTATTTTTATTTTTATTCTCTATTTTTTCAATTATAAAATTGTCACTTTGTTATCAATTTATTTTTTTATTTTTAAAGATTTGTACAAAACAGAAAAAATAAAAAATAAAAAATATTAAAAAAATACTTAAAATTGTTTTGATTGAAAAATGACTTTTAAAAATACTTTTGATTTAAGATAGTTGGACTTTTTCATGCTTATTTAAGATAATTGGATTAAGTCTTGAATTGAAATTTTATAAATATAAATATTAAAACAACCAGAGTTTACCATCTTAAAATTTAAAATGAAGTATATTTGTAAAATAACATTACAGACTTCGATTTTTAGTCTATAAGGAAACCAAGAAAAACAAACAAAAGCAATTGATACATTCTCTTATAATATACTTTTCTATTGTCATCAATTCACTTTCTTTCTCAATCAGTAACAAAACCAACAACGTTTTTTGTATTTTATAAATAAATGGCTTAAATATCATTTTTGATATGATAAATAAGTTTGTTTTAATCTTTAAAACATTTATTTATTTTTATTTTTATTTTATTTTAATCTTTGTTTTAAATAATTTTTTAATTTTAATAATTATTATTCTTTAAATAATAATGTTTAAATAATGTTTTCAATTTGATTGTTTGTCATATTATAAGTAGTTTAATAAGGTAATTATGTATTATTTTTTATTAAATCATAATTTTATATTTTTTATTAATTAGTATAATATTATTAATTATTTTAAATAAATAAATATTTAAAAATATAATTTATAAAAAATATTTATGATTATTCTGTCAAATTTTTTAATCACATAATAAATTAAAGTGTAAAAATTATTATTATGACATAATTTGATATTATTATTTGATAATAAATATTAAAATTAAAAACATATTTAAAAAATTTAAATAAAAAATTTTATATATCTAAGATTAAAATAATATTTAAAACTAAATAAATTAGTATTACTCGTGACATTTACATATATAATTATTTGCATATTCTTCATTATACATTTATTTTTATCCTTAATTACCACTTTTATAATCAGGCGAGACGGAAGAAAAATTTACAACCAGCATATACAAAAATGTCAATAGCATAATTGAGGTCGTATAAATTTTTATAATTTTTAATATCATACTATAGATACCCAGTATTTATTAGTTTTATTAATTATTAATCTTTGTTATAAAAATTTAATTGACTATTTTTAATATAAAAAATAATTAATATATTTTTATTTATAATATTTAAATTTAATATTTTATTTTAAGAATTCAAACTCTGTTTATTCAAACTAATATTATAATATATTTTAAACTCTTTTTGATGTAAATTTGATAATGAAAAAAGTTTCAGTTTGGTTTTTTAAAATATATCTATTAAATTAATTGATTATTTTGCCAGTTTTTCTATATTAATAATATTAATTTTGATAAAAATAATAAATATGCATTTAATGTAAAAATTATGAAATTGACCAATTAAATGTAATAAATTAAGTAAAATTGAATGATGAAAGAAGGAAACTATTAAATGAAACAGAAATAAAAAAAGCATATTTAATATTGGTTATTGTTTTTATTAGTCCTCCCTCTTTCTCTTCCCCCGTCCAAGGCTGAAAAATGAAACGTTGAAAGGGAAGAGAGTGGCAATTACTGGGTGGAATGTTTCTGAGTCTCCACTCACCACCGTTCTCATTTTTGGACTTCAACTGGTTCTGACAATGAAGTGCTTCTATTTCTCAAACGGAGAAGACCAAGATTGCGTCGCAGCGCCACCGAGTTCGCGGGGTTCCACTTCGCGCGTGTCGTGGGCGCGTTCGCTGAGTCTCATGGACACGCGCAGCCGCTCTCACTTTGACTCCGAGTCAACGGAGTTCTCTGACACGGTGGAGTTCCATCACTTCCTGGCGCAGCGCCGGGCCAACGAGCTCCGCCACTTCTCGTTCGCGGACCTGAAATCGGCCACGCGCGGGTTCAGCCGTGGCCTCCTGGTCGGCGAGGGGGGGTTCGGTTCGGTCTACCGCGGTCTCCTGGATGAAAACGAGGTGGCGATCAAACAGCTGAACCGTAACGGTCACCAGGGGCACAAGGAATGGATCAACGAGGTGAATTTGTTAGGGGTTGTGAAGCACCCCAATCTGGTGAAGTTAGTTGGGTACTGTGCGGAGGATGATGAGAGAGGGATTCAGAGACTTTTGGTTTACGAGTTTATGCCCAATAAGAGCCTTGAAGACCATCTCTTGGCGCGAGTTCCTTCTACTATACTGCCTTGGGGGACCAGGTTGAGGATTGCCCAAGATGCCGCTCGGGGTTTGGCGTATCTTCACGAGGAAATGGATTTTCAGGTATATTCATCCATTCTGACTTTGCCTTGTCATAGCTTTTGTCTCTGTGTGATTTCAAAGGAAACATGTGGGTCTTTTTTGTGGTTAAAACATTTCCCAGGCCTTTCCATGCTTGGAATTAACCGAGGTCGTTGCTCCTTGATCACCGCTTGGTCATGCCCTTCAATCTCAAAACATGCCAAACAGGTTTAGGTGTCCAATTAAGTTTTGGAGATTGTTTAGATGTGGAATTAAACAAGAATGTAGCAAGAGCTAAGGTACAAATATTAGGTGGGTTAATTTGCATTTGGCTGTATGCACAACCAAACTGGGCAGAAAATCTTTGATCGGGATTCTGGACATGCAATTAATGAGTTTTTAAGTGCTGTTGTATGTAAACTTTTTCTTAGTAAAACAAATGTTGTGAATTGTTTTTTTTTTTTCTTTTCTTTGTTTGGCTTTAGGTTGAAGTAGTCGAAATATACAAGAGTTATCAAGATTCAAGAACTTTGTGACTTAGACATTCCTATTTGTTTTCTTTTTGATGTTTGTGGATATCTTTTACACCATTTTGCATCTACTAAAAGTCATAGACAACTTTTGTGGAAACACATCATTACTAATTGTCACTCTTACTGATGTAGCTAATATTTCGGGATTTTAAGACGTCCAACATCCTGCTGGACGAGAATTTCAATGCAAAGCTTTCTGATTTTGGACTGGCTAGGCAAGGACCCTCAGAAGGATCTGGCTATGTTTCAACAGCAGTAAGAACTTGTTCATACCCTGGAGAGAACACTGTTTTATTCTACTTTTAAACATACCATTGCATGATAACATCAGAATAGCATGTCTTCTGGCAGCTTAATTTTAGTAAATTAACTATATCTCACCATAACTTGTCTAATTTATGAAAAGTCATAATGATGATCTGAAGTCGAATCTTGGTTTTTCATCCTGATATTTTGCTGTTAGGCAAAATAAATGACTTATTTCTTCTTCACGTGAAGGTTGTCGGCACCATAGGTTATGCTGCACCAGAGTATGTTCAGACTGGTAAGCTGACTGCTAAGAGTGATGTGTGGAGCTTTGGTGTAGTTCTTTACGAGCTTATCACTGGGAGGAGAGCTGTAGAGAGAAACCTACCCAGAAATGAACAAAAGCTTTTGGAGTGGGTAAGACCTTATGTTTCTGATCCTAGGAAGTTCCATCACATTGTAGATCCCCGACTTGAGGGACAATATTGCATCAAATCAGCTCATAGAGTTGCAATCCTAGCAAACAAGTGCCTCATGAAGCAGCCAAAGTCGCGTCCAAAAATGAGCGAGGTGGTTGAGTCTCTTGGAAGCATTATTAATGACACAGTTCCTCAGGATGAATGCACCCCCCATGATGCTGTAGCGACTGGAGAAGAAAAAGAAGAGAAGGTATCTGTCGAGGACACTGAACCTGAATCAGCTAAACAAGGGAACAATTATCTGAAGAAGGTTTTTGAATTCAAAGATATGGTCAGCTTAAGAAACAAGTCTATTGGAAGATTGGATTGGAAAAGTTGGGCGCCTGGGCTAGTAAGAACTTGGTGATAAGTGACCTGTATATCTTGGAAAGAAAAATCTCCCCTACAGTCAGCTGCTAATCGCAATGTTTGTTGATCACATAGTTTTCAGTCAGTGAAATCGACGTTGTCAGGCACAGTTAACATGCTGGTATATACCCAATTTTGTATCAGTTAATAATTGTATGTACAGGTTAATTTTGAGGAAAGCTATAATTTATTAAATGATTTGGCCTTCTCAAAACCAACATCGAATTTAGTCTTGAAAATGAACATTTAGGTAATAACTGGAATTAAATGTTTCAGCTATACTCGCTTGAGTCTTTCATTTTTCAGGTTATCAAGTTTTCTATAAAAAGTTAAGTGTTCTTTGTCTCGTAGTGTCCTTGTTTAGTTGTTCTGGGCTTTCAGCCCTCCTATGTACTGAAAAAAATAAGGTAAATGTTTTATTAGTAAAATAAGATACCATTACTGCAACAGCAGTCAGCTTACAGCACACCGGTTTCACTTTTGTATGTTTCATCTGGTTTCACGGGCTTTTGTAGAATTGTAGTAGTTAATGAAATGTTTGCTGCTCACTTACATATAATATTTGAATACTTTTTTCCTATCTTTTTATCTGTCGTTAAAGGTTATATACAAATTAAGAAAAAAGTTAATTTCCACATTTACATTAACATTATTTGTAATATTTTAGTATGTTATTTATCTCTTTTATTTATTATTTTGACATTTTTATATATCATTGTTTCTCTCTCTTTTTTTATGAGGGTATGATTGAGAAAATAATAATTAATAATATCTTGATGTTTTAAAATAACAAATATGTAGAAACATTATTTTTTTCAATAGGGACAGATAATAAATTTTCTTCAAAAGTTACAGGTATTAAGTAAGATAGTATTTATAAGTATTAATAAGTTCATCCATTTGTTCGTTTTCAAAATTTCAAAATAGATGTTACATGCAAAATGTTTGAATGTAATAAATTTACATTTAATGAAAACTTCAAAATAGAAGTTTACAAGCAAGATTTTAAGAATGTAATAAATTTACATTTAATTGATGCAAAAATTAATTTATCAGGGTTACTTATTAACACTCTAATAAATTATTTTTATAAAAAAATTATTCGGGCCCTGATAAACAGTATCTTTATGTTAGCATTTCTCAGTTTTTTTTATTATTGACAAAAATTTTAGATAAATCATAAACTTGCTCTCTCAGTTTAAACTTACTCTTTTCGTTTATCACTGATTTTTCTTTATGGTTATACCAAGAAAATCATATCAGATATAGACAGAGTTAAATGATGCCCCCCAAGCGTGTCTAAAACTCGTTTAATTGATCGTGAATAGTACATATAGTAGCGTTTTAATGTCACGCGATAAACGGTCCCAGTGACTTTTATTTGAATGAAAAGAGTTTTCCACTATTCCCACTTGTGATAGTTTCAATCAAGCACTCGACATCTACAAGTCCTTAGCATCCACGAAAAAGAGCAAAGAACCTTGACAAGTATGATAAAGGTTCCATCTTAGTCTAGTTCCATACATGATACATACCAGCGGATAATCCTATCCTATAAACATTTATGGCTTTATACCCAATGACTCATAGTTTTGCAACTTGCAGTAAACCGTGTTGCAGTTCCAATTAGCTGCCAAGGCTATGGGCCAATGGTTTTTAAGATATTAGTGACTTGACATGATAAAGCGTATATATAGTTCTCGATGAACTATACGCTTTGTCGTATCATATATGCATATTGGAAAACAAAGTCTACCCTATACTTCCTTTGATCATGATGGGAAAAAAATATCATTCCAAGATATAAATTCATATGTCAAACTATCCTTGTTTTCTCGCTGTCCAAAATTATGCCCATATATTTACAAGAAAGAAATCACCTATAAGTTTTGTTACATGTTTTATCATCTATGTGAAAGCTGCACATTGCAAGTGTAACAAAATAAAGTTGGAAAACTTCACACCAATAGTAAAATCAACAAAATTGGGCTAACCGCAGCCCCATAAGAAAGTACCTGCAGTTCTGCTATTTTACTAATACATACAGAACCTGAAATATATACATGCAATACTAAGACATGTAAAACCTATTAGATAACATGTGTGATATGAACGTGTTGGAGTTCATGTGGAAACATGAAGCTCTCAAGGACTTGGATTTGCGGTTTCACGTGAGAGCGGGGAAATTGTAGCTGTGGCGATTCTACCATGGGTAAAATCATCAGCACTTTTTCTACGACCACGAGAGGCATTCACAGAACGATTTTGATTCACAAGGGGAACCTGCAGCTGCTCCAAATCTGTGACAACCTCGTCCATGCTTGGTCTCAACTTGGGTTCTGTTGCAAGGCATCGAAGAGAGAGGTTAGCTACCTTACTTGCCTCATCTAATGCATATTGGCCTTCAAGACGATTATCCAGCACACGCAATAGTTTACGTTTGTTGGCTAAGTATGGCTTTGCCCATTCCACCAAATTTTGTTGTCCTGATGGTCTATTCTTGTCCACAGCCCTCCTGCCAGATAACATTTCCAGCAGCACAACTCCAAAACTGAACACATCACTCTTAGCACTCAGATGACCTTCACCAACATAGATTTTAATCATTAACCAAAGTCATTATTTATTTATTTTTTTTTTTGCTGTAGAATGACAGCAATAAAGTTTAAATCTAAAACTTCGTGTAAACTGATTAAGCCCCTCACACTAGATAGATAATCAAAATGATTTTAACTTGAATCTTGGATAAATTTATGCACTCAAATGTGCACGCTAGTTGCCAAAGTCAACGGCTGAATTTGCCTTTTTCATAATGTAAAAGGTCAAATTGATGTTTTTGGTAATGCCAATATTTATTTAGACGCACAATACCTGTGGCTAGATATTCAGGAGCTGCATATCCGTAGGTTCCCATTACCCTGGTGGAGACATGACTTTTCTCACGTGTTGGCCCGTCCTTTGCCAGCCTCAAATCAGCAAGCTTTGCATTATAATTCTATATCAAATCAACAAGGGAATCTTCAGATATGATATCTTAATAGTTATCTATATTCATGAAACGTTGTCATGTGTGTGTAGGACACATACTGAATCCAGCAAGACATTTGAAGTCTTAAAATCTCGGTATATCACTTTTGTTTCAGCACTGTGAAGAAATGCAAGCCCTTTTGCAGCGCCGAGAGCCACTTTCATACGGAGACCCCAAGAGAGAGGCTGAAAATATGAACCTCCTATTACAACAATTAATATTGTTAATGTTAAGCAAACATCTCAAGTTCAACAACGTGAAAAGAAGGGAGATGAAGAACTCACTCATGAACAAGTGATTCTCCAAGCCACCACGAGGCATAAATTCATACACCAGAAGACGGTCTTTATCTTCAAAGCAATACCCAATTAATTTCACTAGATGAGGATGAGAAAGCTGGCCTAGATAATTTACTTCAGCCTAAAATAGAAAAATAAATAAAAAATTAAACACTATATGGCAAACCCATATAAGGGTAGCACTTAAACTCCTCTTTGTTTTCCAAATATTCTTAACATTATAATTTATGAGTTTAACACATATATTATAAGTATAAAGGTTTTTATATTGTCAATTAATCATAAATTAGAAATATAAATATTTTTTATATAATCAGTACATATATAATTTGTTGATTATTTATACTATAGAAATCATAACACGTTTAAAATGTAGTCATGTAAAACAAATAGAGTTTTTCTTAGAAGAGAAATATGGACGAGATAAGGCACCTCGAGATTTGCTTCATGAGTCATACCGTGCCTTGCCTATAAGGTAAAATATTCTCAAACATAATTATTAGTTAAGCATGTAACAGAGGCGGTGTTTGCTTCTTAACTGGAAGAAGTAAAGAAAAGGGTTTAAAGAAGAATATCAAACTCACCAACCAATCCTTGTGACCTTGGAAGCTATTCTGACAAAGTCTTTTCACAGCAACAACAATGCCTGTGCCAGGTTTAGCAGCAGCCAGTGAGTGATCATCAATCCAGCCCTTGAAAACTGATCCAAAACCACCTTCTCCTAACACAGTGTCTTTACGGAAATTTCTTGTGGCAGCTGTAAGTTCTGTCAAACTAAAGCTCTTCAGATTGGATGACTGCAAGATCTCACCCTCAATCTGAGGAGTCTGACGCACTGAAACCTCTGAAACCTTACTAATTGAGCTGCTGAGATCTTTTGCAATTTTATTACTATTTGGGCTGCTGAGATCTTTTGCAATTTTATTACTATTTGGACTACTGAGATCTTTTGCATCGGCACGTACATGCTTTGAATTTAACCCTGAGATGATATATATATCGGTACAATCAAAGTTAAACTTTGATCAACTACACGTCATATATCACACATATGTAACATATTCACTCAGCTAAGAAACTGGATGTTACTTAGACAATGTTATTTTTATGAATCATATGAATACATTATGAAGAAAACAGACATATTCCCAAGAATGAACTGAAGGCGTAGTTTTCAACATATTGAAACGAGATATTTGGCATCAAGAGTGTAATCAACCAACCAAATTAACCCATTAAACAAGAGCTAGCAAGGAAGCCAAGCTGCGTTAAAACAACTTTTGTCTAATCAAAATTCTCCATGTGGTCTTCTAAAACCAAAGGGGATGAGAAGGAGCTGAAGTTGAGTGATATAGAAGAGAAGAATACCAAAATTAATCAACGCAAAAACACTTGGATCTAAACTCAATTTAGGGTCGAGGCAAAGGTAAAGAGAACTTTGGAATGTATACCAGCTTTAATTTGGGTGCTCAAACAAACTCCCATGATAGAACAATACTAATTCTTTGAGCCTTTGTTTCCTATAGATCACAAAAAAAGAAAGAGCGTTCATATCAGGACCAGCAGAAACCATGATCATGAATTGGAAAGAAGGAAAAATTGATGGCATATAAAAACAGGAAAGATGATGAAAAGATAAGACCAAGAAGAACCTGTTTGCAGTAAAGTTGAGTCAGGGGAAACAGAAAGAAGGAGAAAGGAAGAGGTACAGGGAAATGTTGGAATAGAGACACAAGCGTGCTGAGATGTAAGAGAGGCATTAATATTAGTGGTTGTAGTGTGATGTGTGGTCCACAGAGAGAGAGAGACTATTTAGAAGTTAAAGAACAAGTTGACCATAGATCCAGATAAAAGCTTGGAAGGATAAGTAAAGACATAGAGATCGAGGGGACGAAGGAAGGTGGGTATGGCCATTCAAGTGGCGTTGCATGCCATGATGTACTATGTACTCTTGTTTTTCTTGTCCAACTTTTCCAACTTATAATTAAAGTTAAAAAAAATAAACTTCTTTTATTTGTTAGTTAAAAGCTGTTTAAGATAGTTTTATGTTAAGCATGAGTCCTCAATCATTTTTGAAGTCATTGAAAATTCTGTCTTCTGCATGTCATGTCATGTTCAAGCATGTCACACCATTGCATGGATCAACGCACAATGCAGGCCATGTTCTAGCATTATCCAGCAAAATAAAGTAAAAAAGAAAACATTTTTTTATACTTATTTATTAATTTCTTATTATATTGAACAATATTTAATTTATCAAATAAGGTTAAAAATTAAAATAAACAACTCTGTACAAAATATTGATAACAATCCGTGTTTGGCTTTTGTTCTTCTCTGTTCATACATAAGTTGGAGCAATTAGCGAGGTTCCTTGTTTTGTCTGCATGTTGGGCAGAATTGGACCCCTTCATCTTTTGCTACTTGCTTCTTAATGTTGACGACACTTCACGCAAGTCATGGTGAACACGCCGCCCTTTGTCTTCTTCTATATCCTAATTTTATAATTTATAAATATCCTCCTGCCATTTCTTAAAGAAAAATAATAATTGAACATCTAAAAATATTTTTATTCACATTCAGTGAAAGAAAAATAAAATAAAAAAATATATATAAATATTATAATTAATATGATATGATAGAAAGGTGAAAAATTATAAGTATTAAATACGTGTTTGAAACATTTAAATATCCAACTATCATATCTCTTTCATAAATTGTTATATAAACTAAGATTCTTCGGAAATTTTCTAATCGAGGGACTTGCGTTTGTCACCAGATTGACAACGATAATTTAAATAAATTGTGGAAACTAATTTTTTGGTGGTTTGGTTAACTAATCAAATAGTATATCTAGTCTGTTTAAGAATTCTGATAGGTTATAGTAGTATATATCAAAAGAACATAAATATTAATTAATTAAAGTATATATAGATTATTAGTCATTCTTACTAATTTTTAGCGCAATGAAAGTCCTAGTCCAACAAAGTCAACTGCAGCAAAGGTTTAATATTTGATTACTCAAAACTACAGTAAATATAGGAATAATGAATATATTAATCGCAAGTGGCTTTAAGTGTTGAATATTTCGCTTCTACTCTATATCTATATATATACACGGCTATATTAAGGAAGAGAAGTGCCTTGTTGGGAGACATAAAAGCATTCAATAATTATGGTTAAATCAAAATAAATAGTTTAAATTAAAATAATTACTTAAAAATTTATTAGAATCTCAAATGGTCATTAATTCTCTAAAAATTTATTATGTAAAAATCAAACTTTTAAAAAT
>JAMLFT010001822.1:0-28527 GCA_026544285.1 Pachyrhizus erosus
TCTAAAAATAATTTAAATAATTTAAAAATATAAATATAAATTTATATAAAAAAAAAAAATATTAAAACTAATAAATAATAAAAAAATTTACAATTACGACAACAATAAAAATAATAAAGATATATAAAATTAATATTTTTATAATTTATATTTTATTTTTATTAAATAAAAAATTACATATAAATAAATAATAATAACATTAAAAGATATTAATGTGAGAGCGAATAATAACATCAATGATAGATAATTATGATATCGATAATAATGATTAAGACTGTTCAAAATAATTATAAAAAAACTAATCATAACTACATAAATAATTATAATAATATAAAATTATAATTTAATAGTTTAATCAACATAATCTATATTTTATAGAAAATTATAAAATGATATAATAATTATAAGAGTTAATCAATTAATTTTATAATAACTAGTTAATTAAATTTGATTATAAAAATTATCTATTTTATTTTTTAAGTTAAAATCCAGTCATTTATCCCGTTTAAAAGGAATGGATATGGTTAGATGTGGTTTATAACTGATTATCTTAAGTTAAAACTTATTTCCCAATTCATTTGATTCAAGTCGCGTTCTAACTTCCTAAATTCCTATGTCGTGTTCGTTTTCTTTCCTACCTCTTTTTTTTTTTTATATTTTGCCTAAATGTCTATGAGAATCCAAGTGTAATTTTGTATTGTTAGTAGCATGCGATTCAAGCTTGGTACACTTATCTACCTATACATGAATTTCCTTAATTATTTTAAAATTATTACACTGTGTAATTTTATAAAAGAGATTAATATAAATGTTTTAAAAAATAAGAAGGTATGTATAATATCAAAAAATCACATCG
This sequence comes from Pachyrhizus erosus, assembly GCA_026544285.1. NCBI lineage: Eukaryota > Viridiplantae > Streptophyta > Magnoliopsida > Fabales > Fabaceae > Pachyrhizus > Pachyrhizus erosus. Next base: position 857 of record JAMLFT010001822.1, read on the forward strand.
AATATAAATGTAATTTATTCTTTGTTAATTACATATTTAGTCTCTCATAATATAAACTATTGTAAAATTGATTATAATGTATTTGCATAAAAAAATCACTTATAAAAATAAATAAATAATATACCCTTATAAAAATTTCAAATTACAATTATTATTCCTTTTAAAAAGAAATCACTTTTTTTAAAAAAGAAATTGCTCTTTTAAGCACAAATAAATGAGTTCTATATTTATCATATAAAAATATTAAACATTAAGATAATAGTTTTATTTATTAAATATTTTTTTATTGAATTAAATAAATTATAAAATTATACAAAATTATTTATTAAAATTTTATAATTATATAACTAAATAAATTATAGTCGTGGATGCTCACATAATTTAAGCATTGTAACAGTTGTCAAGTGAGGAGACTATCAATGGAGTCTTCAATTATTGCTAGTTGTGATTCACACTTGCTACAACATGGCTATTAAATGGATGGCAACCTAGGTTACATGATTAAAATTTAAGTACGTTCCTTTGTTACATTTGTTTTTGCTTTTGTAAAATTTATTAAATAAGTTTCTATAATTTATAAACTATTTTTGTACAATTTATTGAATAAATTTTAATTTTTTTTAGAATTTATTAAATAAATTTAATTTTTAAATTTATTTTTATATAATAACATTTTTTTCATTCAATAAATAATGATCCATTTATTTGTGCTAAAAAAATATATTTTAAAAAAGGTGATTTAAGTTTAAGAAGGACAACTATTATAATTTCAAGTTTTCTATAAGGATACATTATTTTAAATTACTTTTTATAAGTGATTTGTATTTTTAAGCAAATATATTATAATTAATTCTCACAATATTTCATACTTTGGGTAGTCAATTATGTAATTGACAAATATAACAACAATATATCAGAAATATTTTTTATTTATTAACTAAATAAGTCAAGCGGTTTGGTGATAATTTTAAGATTGTAGAATAAAAAGACGACAAAGATTTTTTTATCTCATTTTAATATTTTGTCATTTTGTCCATGATGGTGTATCGTCACATTAATATCATGTAAATAATTTTTCATTTGTCATGTCACAATTACATCATTGTTAATAAGTACAACGAAGGTCCCATCTATGTAACATCTTGAAAATATAAATTATTTATTTAAATTATTTAATTATGCTAATTATGTGATTTTATGGTAAAGTTTTAAATTTACATTTTATATTTGAATTATATGTGATTTGGTGATGTGTAATTAATTAAAAAAGTATTAGTGATGAAATTTATTTTTTAGGTAGAAAATTAGTTAATAAGAGATTAATTAATTAAACATAAGAGATAAATAATTAAGATATAAACACAATAATAGGTTAGTCGATAAAATTAATTGAAAATGATAAAGTTTTTACTAATACATTTGACATGAAAATTAAGGTGGACCTAGACCTAGCTCAATTGGATCTCATATGGATCCAATTAGACTCAATTAGTGACATAGAGAGGGGGAGGGCACCAAAAATAATGTAGGGTTAAGGGGTTTTGTGTGTTATAAGTATAAGAGTAAGAGACAAAAAACATTTTTTTAGCCACCTAATTTACTAGACTCTTCCTTTACCTCCAACAGTCTCTCTTCTCTGTTCCCATTTTTGAAAATTCCTTTCCAAATTTCATATCATCTAACCATTGGATTAAGTCAACCTTCAAGTATAATAGAAAGGGTTCAACAAGCTTTCAATCAACACTATCCCTCAAGCATTTGAATCTAAGAGTAAAGGGACATGAGGAGTCCCTATCTCAATCTTGTTTGTTAAGCATTTTCATGACTATACTGTACATATTACTTTTTTTTTTCATGACTTTTTATGTTGTATTGGCGAAATTAATGTAAGAGGGATAACTAGTAAAAGAACGATAAATAACTATTGCTATTTTTAATTTTTTAAAAATATATGTGATTGATTTTGGATGAGATAATGTTATGTCCAAAGCTTTTAGGGTTTTTGAAATCACATGTAATTTTTTGTATTGTTTTTAGGTTATTTACTATTTTTAAGTGAGTTTTCTTTTAAGGATGCTCAATATGTATGAAATATTGAAAAATTTTAGAAAATTATTTTGATGAAATTTTGGAAAACTGGAAGTATGGCAATAATTCTTAAGGTATAGAGATGCTTTGTAAATTTTCTTGTATTTAATTATGAAATTTTACTATTTTTAATATTGATATTGTTAAATTACTAAAAAAATTTCTTGAAAATAATTTAAATGTTATAAAATAATTGCGATGAGTATTATTACTTGAAAATTTTATTATGAACTTGTGATGTCATGTACATCTAATGATAATTTATTTAGTGTTTATTAAACAAAAATAATTATATGTTAAGTTCTAAACAAGAAACATTAAAAAATATAAAATAATGATAGAGATTTATCTGGACTTATTAAAAATTATAGAAGACCCTAAGACATGAATGATGAACTTTATAAAAGATTACGACTTTTGGATATGAATAGGTAGGTATTTTTAGTATTTTAAAGAACTTAAAAAATAGAAATTTGAGAGTGAGTGAAATTAATTATAAAATTATAGTACTTGTTAGAAATAAACTATGAAATTTTTTTATTGTGAATAATATATGATTATAAGTTATATTATTTAGTTTCATGATCATTTGATATGTTTTGCTAATTTTAATAATTAATAGGCTTATAATATCTTTATATGTATATCAGGAAATAAAGTGATACGTTAATTATTAATTATTATGATTTGATTAATGAATGATTTGAGGGTGAAACCTTATTAGGAAGACATTAATTTTCATAATAATGAAATGATTATTTTTTTTTCTTTGACTTGTAAATTTTTTTCTAGACCTTGAAGATTGAGAGGAGAAACCTTGGACAATGTGTGTTGTGTACTTGAATATGATGTGTGAGTTGAATGATTTTGGATTGTTGAACAAATGGACTCTGAAAAAGGTAATGCACTTAGTAAAATGAGGATAACCTCAAATAAATGATTTTTTCATTACAAAAGTAATCAATTAACAAGAAAACATAGTGCAAATATAATAATGAAGCAAGATAATGAATAATAGAAATTAGAGCATGTGCATAAAATAATTGTGAATGTCACGAAAGACAAATAATATGTGTGTGATAGTTGCATAAAATTACAATTTAAATGAAATTCATAAATTAGAGTAGTGAAAAAATTCATAAAACTTTTGTAAATAATAAATTATGAATGATATTTGTAATAGGATAGCAGAAATTGATGTGAATTTGTTATATTTTAAATTATTATGTTGATAAGAATATATGAAATAAAAACAAATTTTTCTGATGGGTTATATATAAATAATTTAATCTCTTCATATTAGATTATTTATTTAACAAATATCATGTATATTGTCATGTTAGTAATATGTTATCAAACAACTAATAACACTAGACAATCAAAGAATGATAATAAATAATTGAATAAAATATATAAAAATGAAAAATTATGATGATAAAATAAAAAATATATATAACAAAATTTCTTAAATAATATTAATTAAGTTGTAAAATGTGTTATTAAATTTAATATAATAAAATTTTCCTATCTTATTTTGATTTGATTATAAGAAAATATATAAATTAAAACAAGATATAATAGCTTAGTCTATCATTTAACAATAACCATGAAATATTTTGTAAACCCGATAATATATAGTATAAGCTTTTATTGTCTATATGCAAAATTTCCACCAAATTTGAGTCAACATATATGCATGGCGAACAGCTGTCATCAATGAATTTAAATATCCACTCTACAGGAGAAACATGCATGAATGCAAATGGACTTTGAGAATTGATGTTTCCATGAATTAACCACATCATTTCTCTGTAGAAGATGTGATCAACGCATGTTGGGAATCTACATATATAATTAGTCATTTTGCAATTAACTGGCTTAAGACTTATTCGTTGTCTCAACGTACTGAATTAAACCGGAAAACTTAGTGGTAAAAATAAATAAATAAAGAGAAATGAAAAGTTAGCCTACAATACTATGTACGTAAGTTTAATATATATTTTATAAACATCTGATTCTCATACATATATATATATATATATACACGGTTGATATGCAAGATCGCAAACCCCATTGGAAGGATAATAAATCACAAAAAGTACAGAAAGAAAGCGTACAATTGAATCAAGCAAAGCAATCTGAAAGCGCTTCAGGTCATACCCACATGTGCGTGCCCCAGCTATGGCGACTGCGTCTCTAACTGTTTCTATTAACATTTAAGACTAAACCCAAAATTTCTTAAAAGTTTATATGATTGCCAATAATTTACATAAAAAATTGTCTATGAAGAAGAATTTTATTAGTATAAAACTTCAGCCGTCCAATGAAATGCGGAAATCCCAAGAAGCTTTAGTAGCTATTTTTCCGAACATTGCTTTAAGAACAATCAAATAACCTATAAATTATGTTAATTTGTAATTCTCGGGATCATTTACTGATTTAAATATTTCCAGAAAACTAGTAAACTGATTTTTATTGCAAGTTAGTCGACAGTCTTTTGAGAAGCGCGTGGAATAGATTATTAACAATAGCATAATAATACTGGCTGATTATTGACAATCTGCTGTTCAATTCGCATAAACATTATCTTCATTTATTTATTTCTTTTTTTTTATAAAAAAAATGACCATGATGCGTACGCCTGACTGTTCGATATATGGTAATAATTTGAATTTAAGCAATATTTACATATTATATTAGTATTAACATGAAATTCGTTAATTAAATTAATGACACCTGATTACAGATCAGAAAAAATAAATTAATTTTGCATGTATGTTAAATCCTTGATCGTGTATAACCATATTATGTCTCAACTATCCATATGGATTTTGCTAGATAAATTTTCGGGCTCGCAGAATCTCACCACGCAGAAAGATATTAATTTCTCTGGAATTAATTTAGACGCTGAAGTCTCACGTACGTAGAAGGTTTGGTAGCTGATTCATATAAGTTGTTAATTCTGAGTTAGTGATATTAGTGACCTTTTAGACAGCTCAACAATTATTATAAGACTCATTAATCAAGCTAACTGACACCACAAACCCTCCTCTTTGAAAAAGTCAAAATTACAAACTAGCTAGGGTTTTGACTAACATTATCATTCCCTAGCTTTAACTACAAATTAAGCATGCCCATTTTGTATACCTAATTAATTCATCAGCATGATTATGAAATTTGGCCAACTTTGTATGGATCACTATTTAACAAGTGCAGGATATGTAAATTTCAGTAACTAGTAGCATAGATGACCTCAAGTTAGGGCAAAGAATGTTACTTACCTTCACGCATATGCACATATGAGTACGAATATTATAACTCAACCTCTATTTATCTTCGACAAATTTTAAAGGTTCTTCCATTTTACTAAATAGATTATTTTATTTTGTTTAATAATATTCCTCACGTTCAATATAGCGTTTTCTTTTCTGATTAATTAATTTAAAACAACAAAGATATATTTTCTTTTGGGCATGAATTTGAGAATGTATAGGGATAGGAGAGTGTACCTTACGCTCCCTGTACGCTTGTGGGGAACCCTAGATGAAAAATTTGATAAAAATATCTAAAAGAATAAAAGATAACAATAGAAAATAAAAATCATACTGGTCACATTCATTCCGTAAACTTGTTTTTTACGATAACTAGCTTTAACCATTCCCGTCGGCGTAGTCACCGGCCGTCAACCCTTTCTATATGGTCACAGTGTGTAACGGTGGCGTTGACAACCAAGAAGGTATATAAGTGCCATGCTTGCAACACCACGTACGAATTGATTGCTTAGTTCTTCAAATTGAGTTCATAGAGAGAGAAATATATTGAGCCAGCTACTTGTTAAGTGATTCAGAATCTGATTTTGGAGATTCAATGGCTTCGTCTAATGGTGGTGTTCCGCCGGGGTTTAGATTTCATCCAACGGATGAAGAGCTTCTTCATTACTACTTGAAGAAGAAGGTGTCCTTTCAGAAGTTTGACATGGATGTTATTAGAGAGGTCGACTTGAACAAGATGGAGCCTTGGGACTTGCAAGGTAAATTATACTATAGCGATTATTTTCTTATTTGCTTCTTCTTTCTGTACTTCTAAGCTTTGAGCTTCAGCATGCTTACCAAAAAGTATGTGTGTATATATAGGATTATTTTGGATAAGCAAATGTTGTTTTCTGTATGATTCAACTACCATTCTTTATGCAATTTGTTTTTCTATCCAAATATACTTGGTTTTGAATGCTTAATTTTGATGAGGCCAATCTTTTCTATAAATACATCCTTAATAATGCCAATTTTTATGAAACAAAAGACAAGTTTTAGTTGATTTTCTGATATGCTTCATCCTTTTTAAGCCCCCTAAGCATGAATTTCAATTTTCAAGCAAGATTATACTGCATCGATCTGTAGGTAATTAAATAGATAAATAAATAAAAGTTAATTTTCATACTTCTTCTGTTACTTCGTTAGGGTTGATTATATTACTCTGTTGTTTATTTTCATTTACAAAATATTTTGTCAGTATAAATTTCTTACGCTTTAAAAAGCAGCAAGCATGAATCTGAACTATGGAGCGGACAGATTATAAGAATTAATACGTTAGCTTATTGGACCGTGTGACGGTTTGAAGTTGCAGTGATGTCCGAGCCGGAGGTTCTTATGAATAATGAATGACCTATCAAAATTTAATTTGTAATTGAATTTTAAATTTGTTATCAGATAGGCAATGGAACGGTATGTAATTCTTTTTAAAGGATATATGTTTAGTCAAATCAACTAGAAATAATGCATCTTTACAAAAAAATAGAAAGAGTAGAAAGAAGGCATGGCTAGTTAATCAAATAAGAATATTCTATTTTTCTTATATTTTTTACAATTATGAAAGAGATAAGAATATAAAAAGGATAATTATAAGAAAATTTTGTAGAAATATATTATAAAAATATAATAACTTAAAAAAAAACCCAATGAAAAGCTCAACGTCAAATTTTAATTATCTTTAGGCTGGTCTCTTTCTGGGTAAGATAGATGTTAATTAACAGATCAGGTCACCTTGATTGCTACAATTATATTAGTGAATAACGGAATAAAATTAATGGCACAAGCCCACATTCTATTACTAGGATTTTATGCAGTACCGTCACTCTAATTTGTTTTTCATAGGATTTTTTTTTTTTAGGTCTTCATAGGAATTTACTCCAGTGTTTATATATATATATATATAACGATTAAGAAAATGTTTGTTAAATCAAGCGCTTAGATTGCTAATTAAGTATTGCATACCCGGGCACAATTATAGAGAACATCATTAATTAGTTGATCTCGTTTCCTACAGCACTTATGTCCTTCTCAAGTTCTCAATTCTCTTGCACTTCTCTTCTTCTTTTGACATGTCATTCTCTCTCGAGACTTTATTGTTTAGGCACACATCACTAATGTATGATATTTATATCATTGTAATTAAACGATGTCTCGTTTAGGAGAAGCCACAACAATGACTGACAAACTCATATGTTGATCATACTTTTGAATCTTTCTCGAGTGTTTAGACCATATAGTTTCCCTTCCCAGTAACAAAAGGAAATGTTAATTGATTATGAATTTAGTTTAAAAGTTATATTTACATTAGTAGCGTAAAATTTTTTACACTAATAATACAGAAATTTTAAACTCCTTAACTAATACAAAACTAACATGAGAGAAAACAACATATTGTTAAAAATTTACATATTGAAGCAAAACATTTTCATCAATTGTTACATATTTTTCATTTGAGGGATAATATATAATACGAAATATTTACGTACAGATGAGACGAAATTCAGCGGGAGAATATTTTATTGGTTTTTAAATAAAATAGATTAAAGATAATAATTATGAAATGGCACACAAATCAGCCGCGTCTCTTTCATACAAAGTTTTGTGTGCACAATATTTTCGTAACATTGAACATTTGTCTTTTTATTTTAACTATTTTTAGTGTTTGCTTATGTTCAATTTTTCATGAGAAACAGAAAGATGTAGAATTGGATCAACTCCGCAAAACGAGTGGTATTTCTTCAGTCACAAGGATAGAAAGTACCCTACAGGTTCAAGGACTAATAGAGCAACGAATGCAGGGTTTTGGAAAGCAACAGGAAGAGACAAGTGCATTAGGAATAGCTACAAGAAGATTGGAATGAGGAAAACCCTTGTATTTTACAAAGGAAGAGCTCCTCATGGACAAAAGACTGATTGGATCATGCATGAGTACCGCCTAGAGGATGGCAATGATCCTCAAGGAAGTTCCAATGTATCACTCTTTCCCTCTCACCTCATCATTCGCATCAATTTCATATTGAATTGTCCTTCAACAAAATCAAATAATTTTTTTATATACTCGTATTTCCTCATTTTAGACTAATGATTTTTAAACTTCTTTTTTTTTTTTTTAAATACTTCATTAACATTTTTATTTTTTTTCTATTACATTATATTACTTATTATATTTATATATTTTTTTCTATTTTATTATGTGTTGAATAACATTTAGAGTGTTTAAAAGTTATTTTTTCTTTTTAAAAATTATTTCCTTTGGATTTGATTTTGTCTTGAAAGCTACCAGGGCTGGATAATCATGTGAAATGTTGATGATATATTTGTAGGAAGATGGCTGGGTGGTGTGCAGAGTGTTCAAGAAGAAGAATTTATTCAAGATTGGAAATGAAGGTGGCTCTACACATAATCCAGATCAACAAATCAACAATTCCTCAAGCACTAATGCACGGTCCTATAGAGAAAATCATTACTTAGTACATCAACAGCAAAATCATAGGAACTCATCTGGGCTTGAGCTTGATAAGGCTGAGCTTGGTCTCCATTACCCACACTTGCAAAACCCTCAATACTCACTATTCCAATCCCAACCTCTTCTTCTGACCCAAAAACCTATGGTTTATGATTATTCATATACATCATCTCTACCATCAGAGACCCCTATTATGGCAAAGCAACTCATGACAAACCCTAGAGACTGCGAGAGCGGTAGTGACGGCCTAAGATATCAAGTTTCGGAGTCTGGTATGGAAGTTGGTTCGTGTGAACCAAATCAAGAAATGGGTGGTGGAAGAGGTGAAGGAATAAACGAATGGGGTGTTCTTGATAGGCTAGTGACCTCTCATCTTGGAAATGAAGACTCATCCAAAGGGGTCAGGTTTGAGGAGGCAAATCCACAATCTGTCCACCAGATCAACCAACTTTCGTTACGGGGAGAGATGGACTTCTGGGCCTATGGAAAACAATGATTCCCTTTCTTATAGTGAAATTATTAAACAAATTAAGTGCAAGGTTGGAGATAATTAGATGGCTCTAACCATTTTAATTAAAATGGCATGGCATGGCATGGATAAAAAAAACTTATCTATATATATTTTGATACTGATTGTTTCTTATGTTTCATTTCATTACAAGACTTCATTAATTGTAATCTTTCAATCCATTGTTTGTCAAGTACCATAGTGTCAATTAAAAAAAAAAAATGTAATTATATGCGGGTGTTAATTGATTGTATGTCTAATTTGATTGTGTTCAGTGACAAGTTAACTTTGGAGTACAGATTTCACCATTTCATGATTCATGATCGGTTAGATGATGAGCAAGACTGATAACTTAGGTAACTGATATTTAATAAGTACATCTTAAGTTTCTCCTGTCAATATTAATGTGATAGAGTTTTTTTTTTTTTTTTTTTTGTAAATGCTTTTAGGTCTTTATTTTTATAAACAAGACCAAACTTTTCTTACTCGCCTCATTAATGACAATAAGGTTACAACGAGGCATTAATTAATCATTTCTAAATTAAAGGAGTATAAAAGAATACAACATAAATTATTTTTTAACGGAAATTTTTATTGCCTTGATTAGCAACAAAATGAGCAGAGAAGTATTCCTTAAATACATTCTTTTATTTGTTAAATTTTTTTAAAAATTACAAAATCACGATAGATACTTGTTCAATTAAATGTAAGACTCAATATATTATATATTTTTTTAATAAATTTTAATTAATAAGAGATAATGTTGTACTATTTATCTTAATTGTAATTAACAGTTAGTTAACATATCCAATATTGATAAAATAAAATAAAAAAAAAAAACATAATTCTTCATGATGAGTTGGGATGGATACAGGTAGTAATCTTTTTCACTTATTTCATTGGATAAAAATCTATCTTGCTCTACATTTGCACAAAGTATCCATTAAACAAATATTTATGAATTTTAAAATTTTTTCAGGTATCCACGAGAATATTTATGAACATTTGTTAAAATATAATTTTTTTTAAAAAGATAAAAAATAAAATAAAATAAATAATTTTGAAGCATATATTTATACTAAAAAATAGTTTTGAAATAAATATTTATACTAAAAAATTAGAACAACTTATTGTATATATAATTAGGAGCATTTAAGTAATTTTAGATGATAGTTAGTTGCAAACCTGGGCATATTGCTATCTACTCTTGATTGTGGATGACAACAAATTTACACTTAATATTTGTAGATAAAATGTGTAACAAATAAAAGATAAATATCTTTAATGAATATTTGTAAATAATAAATATAAATATTTTTATTATCCATTTATTAATGGACATAAATAGATATTATGGTATCTATACAAATGAGTATCCATTATCTATTAATATAAAAAATTAAATATATTTAACATTAAAATATTTAAATATTTTTTATTATATTTGTTATTTGTATTTACGTTTTGAGTTAATTTATTTGCACTTATATATTAGTGTAATTTTGTTTGAGTTCATACTTTAGAGAATAATTTTTAGATAATTTTGTTTGGATCTCCTAAAATAATTTTTATTTATTCATATTTTTAAATTTTTAAGAATTATCCAATGATTTTTTTTAATTATATAAAATATTTAAATAATTTTAGTTATAACTATTAAAAATATTTTTTTAAAAATAATATATTAAAATAAATAAAAATTATAGTTAATGAGACGGATAAGTAATATCTACATATATCTATAAATATTTATAAATATTATTAAAAAAATTATAAATATTTACTTAATTGATATTCAAATAGATAATGAGATGGATAAATAATAAATATTTATTCAATAAGACGAATAGTGGATGATTATTCTTTATGTCAATTTCATCCTATCATTGTTCTTGTCTTATTAATAAAAAATTAATGAAAAAAAAATCAATTATATTATTTGATGAGTTTTCAAATTTTAATCTATTACAAATTTTATTCAATATATTTTTTTTTTATTGTTGTCCTTAACAAAGTGGAGAAATAAAAACTTAATTAATTTTCAAGAAGAAAATAACTACAATGACAGTTTTTGTCACCATTTAAATTTCCATTCGAAAAAACTTTTGAATTTTCTTTCTCTACGTATCTGTCGGCTTTTGTCATTGCCAACAAAAGTTTGAGAATTTTTTTCTTGACAAATACTAATGCAAATAAATGTTATGATTTAATGTGATGAAGATACGGATGATTTAGCTAGTAAAAGTTTAAGCAACAATATTATTTACTCTTAAAAAACTTAAATAATATCATATAATTATTTTTTATGTTAAAAAAGTCTCATTTAATTGATTAAATAATGTATGTAAATTATTATAAATTTTTAATATCTAAATTCATTTTAGTCTATTGGTGAACTCTTTAATTTGAGGACTGAAAAAAAAAATAAAAAAATACTACTTTAATCTTACTCGATGGGTTGGACAAATCAGACTAACCTCATGAAACGCGAACACAAATATTATCGATAATTATTAAATATATTTTCATAAATTATTTAATATATCTTATTTTCCTTTTTATATTTTTTATTACCTTAAATACCCTTTTAATATAAAAATCATATTTTTTTTTCTACACTATCGACATTTTCATTAATTTTCAAAACGCAAATATAATTGTTATGGAAATTTATTTCCGGAATAATCTTTTTATTTTTGTTTACAATTCTGATTTCCAAAACATAATAATTTAAATTCCGGAAATTTTTTTCTGGAACATTTTAGAAAGAAGAAAGCTACTTGAACAACGCGCCAATGGTGATCTTGTGGTTGAGCTTTGGCAGATCACTATTCCAAACGTTCAAAATATGCATAAAGAAAGAACAGGGGATGGCAACTAAGGTAGTTTGTTGATGGAAGAAGTGTATCACTGTGCCTCAGACATGACTTGCTAAACCAAGTCACAAAGGTGATGAGCGTGGGTCTGTTGCACATGGATTTAGGAAGCAAATTAGAGGTTTAGTGAGTTTGGCAGAGTGGTAATGCTTCATGATGCGTCTAATTAAGTCTGCATGCTCGCGGTTCGATGATTTGCAAGTGTCGGAAGAGATGGTGGCAGTGAGGTTATGCGAAACGGTGTGGTTGGCAAACTCAAGTTCATGGGATATTAGGACATGATTAGTGTTCATGAGATAAAATTGTGAATGATTGCAGGTGAAAGATTAACCAATGAGACTCTTATGAATGAAAATTGTGTTCATGAGAGATAAAAAATTGTTTTGCCATTGGATTTTTTTTATTTTGTTTTTATGGGAAAGATGATCACGGGGAACACAAGGGTATTTGAGAAGGGAATAAAAAAAAGGTATTTACGTAAACTTATTTAAAAATAAAATAAAAATAGAGATTGAGAGGTATATCTAAATATCAGGGGAAGTGTATTTAATAAGTGTCATATTTTCAAGTTTATTTGGTCCAGTATTTTTTATAAAATACATATAAAATTATAAATAAAAATGAATTTAGTCCAATCAATAACAAATAAGACAAGTAAAAACAGACAAATAAATTTGTGATTTATATAAAAATTAAGTCGGTAAGACTTAATTAGCTTTTCAAACCTTCTCCTATTAAATTAGATCCGATCAGGCCACTCATTTTAACAATTATACAATTAACAACTTTAGAAGTAGAAATTCTTACAATAAATTAGATAAAAGAGCCTCCTTAAAGTCCCTCGGAGAATTGTAAATAATATGGCATGAAAGATGGCAATTACTAAGTTTAGGCAGAATATTTCAATACATGTGTTTGTGAACTGTAAGTATATACAGTAGACGCTGAATCAACGGGTAATGAATTTTCATAAATGTCTTGATCTTACTCACCAAATGGGATGTTGGGAAACCCAAGTCCATTTTCGGAATTATCAGCTAGCACTAAATTTCCACTCAGTCAAATAATCAACTATCAATTATGAATTTTATTATTACCTAACGGGATTTAAAGTTCAACTTAAGATAACAAGTTAACTCTAATCCTATTTTGATTTAGGAAGGAAAGTAAAAACTAAAAAAAAGAAAAAAAGAAAAAAGAAAGAGAGAGAATAAAAAGTAATTTATTTGATAAATTTTTTTGAAAGGAATGAAAAATAAAAAATTTCTTTTTTTAATGATTATACTAAAATTTAAATTTATGACCTCATATATATTATTTTTTATTTTTATTATTAGAATTTTTATTTATTTTTTCATATTTAATTGAATAAAAAGTAAAAAAAATTAAAAAAATATGTATAAAAAATAACATTAATACCTTAAATTAAAATGCGATGTGATATAAAATAAGAATATTTACGTCTTTTACATCTACAACTTTTATTTCCTTCTCTTAATTTCCGATTAGGAAAGAAATACTTTAATACTTTAACATCATTAAACCACCTCGTAAAAAAAATCACGAAACGAAAGATTAAAAAATGTAGTTTTTTTTTTTTTCTTTATAGAATCATTCCTGTTTTTTCAACTAAATCAAACAGATGATAAGTTCCAACTCCGAGTCAGATAACTTAATATATATACACACACACTACCTCTTGAAAAAATTTCTACATACTTTCAAATAATGAATTAAAGCTGTATAAATTATATGTGCTCACTTGCTTATAATAATCACAATAATTTCTGGCTTTTTTCATGGTAGAGTGAGAGTTTAAGCAATGATGGTTATAGCGGTTTATCACTACTTTTAAGTTGCATAAATATCGATAAACTCGACAAATTTTACCTTTAACGATTTACGTAAACCATAATTATGACAAATAGAAAGCCGATATTTTTTTTGGTACAAATAAAAAGCCAATATATGAAATAATAAACAAAGTATTATAATTAAATTAGACTAGATTGGGACCCATTTACGTTTTTTTTTAAGTTTCGTATGGGCAGAGATAGATGAAACAATTTTTTTAGTTAGTTATATAATCAATTTTAAAATATAGAAGGTAAAAACTACATTAGAAATTGAAAAGCTAAACAAAAGGAAGGTTACTGTTGATCTTTCCTTTGATGAACTAGGTTACTATAGATATTGTCCCTCAACGAAACTCTGTTTTCCTTAAAATAAAAGGAAAATGTAATCAATGTCTTAATGCAATAGTAGTAAAGCTTTAAGATATTCTGTTTCTCAATTTTGAGAATTAGAGGTCAACGTTCCAGACAGCACCGTCACCCTCCCCACAAGCTTTGTGTATATCTCTCATCCTCTCCACCGACTTACAGATACCACTGCATGACCAATCAAAAGATGCCGCACACATATTTCCTGTCCTTGCCTTCCAATTACAATCTGTGCGTACAAACAAGTCAAAAACGAATTTTTTTTTTTAATATTACAAAAAATCTACAAAAAAGTTTTTTTTTTTTTTTTTTTTTTTCCGAAGAGTCCCAGCTCTATAGCATGTGAACTACCAAAGGAAAACGTACCTGGAGGGGTCCCACAACACATAGAGCGTTCATCGACATGTTCAACTTCTAAGCCCAATAGCCATGAACCTAAAGATACGTCTTCATTTGCGTATCTGTGCAATATGGGCCTGCAAAGTAAATTTGCATGTGATACCCATAAGCGAATGTAATTAACTGCTTATCAATTACTTCAAGGGATTTGTCACAGGTGGAAGAGAATATAATTCTACTAAAAATTTCGTCAATTAAATTATTGAACAATGGGAAAGTAAAGAATGATCAAGTCACCAATTGATGGATATATAAGTAGCCAGATCCTTGGAGATGGCATATATTTGGCCAGTGGCATGCCTAAAATATTTGTTTCCTTCCTCTCCAAACTTCCAGTGCTCAGCCTCATGATACTTTACTCCTCTGCCACAGAATGAATAATTATTTTAAAAAACAAATAATTAAAAATGAATGACAAGTAATGTTTGGGGGAATTAAAGAGAAACCTCACTTTTGATATAGAACAGGACCAGATTTCATGCAACCAATATAAATCCTGGGTCTTGATCGGTACTTAGCAAGTGTGGTCGCTAGCATAGCTATATTAGAAAGAAAGAGAGATGATGTAATATTTAGTTTGTTTATAAGGAGGCACAGACTGAATTAACATAGAGATTTAATATGATATACATAGGAGATAGGACAGATGAGCATTGCATATTAGGTAATAAAATTTAAAAAACATACCTAGATTTAAGTGGACATCATCGTCTACCTTGACATAGAAATCAGCATCCCACATAGAAATAATAGTTGAAAAGTAGAGGCGAGTCTTGGTGGATAGCTCATGGTAGCCCTCAACGTGATCTAACCTGAGGAAGTCCTTGTGTTCTGCCTCTTCTGCATCAATTGCTTTATCGAGAATTCCGCCCGGTGTTGTGCTGTGTCCGATCATGAACCTTACAACAATGCCCTTCTCTTTCTCCAATTCCTTCAGTTGATTTCCTGTTTTGCAGGTTTTCACAAATAAAATACATTGATTGAGTCAGTGGGAATTAATCCTTTTGATTTTTAGTATATAATTAGAGTTTACATGCAGTGCACCTTTAGGTAACCACGTTTCGCGTATGGAGTCTCTTCTCCTTTTGCTGCTAAAGGCCGTGTTAATACCAATCACCACAAAAGCCTTCTGTGCACTGTGGTTAGAAGACTGTTGCCGCAAGTGCTGCCCACCACTTTGGCTTGTCCGAGCTGCCGTTAGTTCCATTTCCAATGTCGAAACTGCCTTATCCAGAGACCTATTTTAATTTGTGCACATTCACTAATTAATGAAAATGCTTACGTAACACTTTAATACACACACATGATGTAAATGAACAAAAATTATATAATTAAAATATCTATCTATCTATCTATCTATCTTACTTGATAGCTTGATGAGTCTTTACGACTTCCTCCATTACATCACCTGGCTTGCCTTCAATCAATTTCTGTTTGAAAGATTGGAAATTTAATTTTCGAATAAGACAGCAATATATACAATTTAATTAATTATGTATACTGACTCGCTTATGATCACAATCACGTCTGGCTGGCAGTGGCATCAATGTATTTTCATGGCTGGAGGGGCGTGTCCACATCTGGCCACTGAATAGTGTTCCGGCAAGAAAGCATGCAATGCATACAAACAAAATGGTCTTTCCTGAAGCTGCTTTTCCCCTCATGTTTTCTATCTCAACAAGTTTCCCCCCTGGCCGGCTAGTAGGAGCGATCTTTCTGATTTTAAATGGGGCCTTGGAGACGGTTTTCATGGAAAAGTGTTATTACTTAAAAGACGTTGAAACATTATATGCTAAACAATTGAGCATGGTCACACATATTAATATGCATCTAGCATTTGCCATGTTAGGTCCCAGGAATCAAGTAAATGCAGCAGCATTTTAAAGCAATTCCGGTTACCTTTATAAGCATAAATCTTGTGATCTACGTTTATTCATGTAACTGTTGGTCTTGGAACAATATGGTTACTACAACTTTCTAGTCATCATTACGGTGGGTCTTGAGCATATCACGTGAGCATGAGTGGGATGTTCATTGTAAAAAGCAATCAGTAAGTGAAGCAAAATGTTTATCTTGCTTTAAAATAGACAAGATAGCTAACTTTGATGCTTTTTTTGTCGATGATCAAGTACTGAAGGAAAGATATTGACAGCCACGTATATGAAGAACAGGTCTGAAATCATTAACATTTTACAAAATCCTAGCCTTGCTTATAAACAAGTATAATCACTAAACTGCCAAACTATCTAATTATTTTTCAATTCCTAAGCAGGTTGAGAGTGAGAGATTGATGAACCACTATAGGTGGTTATATATCGATCTCTACTTCTAAGACAAATAAAATAAAAGGTCAATAAACTAAAGTAACTTTTACTTTTTACAATTTAGGTAGACCGGAATTATGAAAAATAGAAAGCTGATATATGAAATAATTGATCAACAGAAGAACATAATAAAACTAGACTAGATGAGGTCAACTTACCTGAAAAAGATGTGTTTGATGATTGCAGGATCATGTCACTTTTGACTAAAAATTCTTAAAATGCAAGAACAATAAGCGTCATTGGCAGAGATGTCTGACAATTTACCTATCTTTAGCTCTCTATAAATGTCATTATAGTTATATGGTATGTTTTGATTGTCAGAATATTGGTAGTTTGATCATGTGGTTTTCATGAGGCAACAAATTCAGCTATTAAAAAGAAAAAAAAAAACTCCACTCCTCTGTTTGTGTGGGCAATCTTTCTAACACCAATTACGTGTGTACTAAAGTTTGGCTGGCTGCCTAAACTAACTGTCTGCGTGTTAGAATTGGAGAAGGGATGAAGAGAGCAGCACATGTTATTATAATACTACAATTAACTGATTTCAGAAAGATTTTAGGGTTGCATGGAAACATAAGCCTGAAATCGCGGTGCTTACAATTCTTGTTGCTTTTTAACTTTTTAAAACCTAAATTAAATCATGACCAATTTTTTAACCCATTCCCCTTAATCACGTATTCACAACTGTTGGAAAGTAAAAATTACTGCAAATAAAACTAAAATCATCAAAGAGGTTAGTTCAATTAGTTCAACAATATTTAATTAATTGAATAATACAGGTAAGTGATCGTCAACTCTTTCATATTAAATTTGATTTTTATGGATTGAAAAAACAACTAAAATGAATTAATAACTGCTGGTAGAGATGTCCAAAACATTATTGTGTACATTAAATGTATAAAATTGGGGTACACTGAATCAATGATCAGTTAATACATTCTCGTTTCAAATTATAAAATATTTATATAACTTACAAATTAAAATTGATTGGCCAGTGCACATATAGCAAGTTGATAACTCACGCGCAATGAGTGACAGAGTAAGCACCTGTAAAATTAGTCTTGTCCAAATTCTTTTTTCATAAGGATTTACACGCGGGTTCTTTCAGAACATTTCACATAAGTGTCAACTTTTTTTTTTATGGATTTCATGATTATCAACTGTCAATGTACACTATTAATCAACAAAAAAATATTATTAATTTTATTTTTAAAATATTTATTATAAACATCAACATACTTATTATATATCATAATTTATAATTAAATAATATTATAAAATTACTTTATATTATTAGTATATAATTTATTTTCTCTTTTATTATATCATGAAAAGAGTTTAACTTTACAGTCGTGTTCATAATTTACTTATAATAAGAGTTTGTTTGAATAAATATTTTGAAAACACTTTTAAAATAAAAAATAAATAAATAATTTTTTTTATAAACTAAAATTAATTTATACATAAATTATAAGTTATACGCTATAAGTTATAAGTTAATTTGTAAAAAATTTCATACATTTTCTCTAAAAAATAATTTTTAATTTATATATATGTTAATCTTAACTTACAAATAAGTATATTTTATTTTGTTTTCAAAAAATATTTTTAAATAAGTTTATCTAAATAAATCTTAAAATATTAATTACATGTATTAAAATAATATAAAAATATATTTTTCTTAATTATTAGTGGCATTTCATGCATGTTAACATTAGATCATGTATAGATCGATGTATCAGTCCAATTTTTTTTCAAATTGCTTCCAAATTTTGTTTTCAAGAATGATTAGTTAGTTTTATTTTCTATATTACAAACACACAAAAAGCTTGATGCAATTACAAGAGGTTCAACATGCAGTTAACTCTACTCCTATCCTATAAATCAACTCAACTCAACACAAAACAAGCTAAATCATTAGTTAGTAAGTCAAATATAATTTTATGTCATGATTAAAATATTAATTTATAAAAAGATACACATTTTTCTATTGACTATTAACGAGAAATTATAAAAAAAAAATTTAAAGGATTTATAACTTGTTTGATTATGTTTTTGTTTTTAAAATTTTCAAACAAGTCTAGTACGAAGTATAAATCAAACTAGATAGATAATAAATATAAAAAATTTAAACCAATTACCTCTTTATTTATATACAATTTTTACTTGCATTTATTGTATTTAATGTGAGAGCTATAAAGTTTTTCAAGAGAAATTATTTTATAAAATATTTTTTTATCAATTCTATGATGGACCATCTATTACACGTGGTTTACAGTCAATAATTTTTATTAACCGTTAGATTCATCTAGACTTAACAATGGTACCCTACACTCTTGCACATAAAATTCTTTCCTTAACTTCCTCCACTACTACTTGATGCCATGTATTACCATTGAAGACGATTTTTGACGGTAAGCATCACTTTTTCCTTCTTTTTTGCTTCTTCATTCATAGTTAAACTTTTTCCTAATCCCTTAAGTGTCAACCTTAGCAGCCTCATCACGAGTCTCATCATCCACCTTTACCTTCACAAGACCCTTCATATGTTCCTCACTTATCGGTGCTCTTTACCCCCTTACAAAAAAATTAAAAAAAAAAAAAACAAACCCCAACTCTAAGGTTAGATTCCACCACAAGCTCAAGACATAATAATTGAATGTTTTAACATTATGGTATAATCATAATGTGTCCTTTTCTTTCTACACTCTTCATATTTTAATATTTCACCCTATATTTCTTTTAAATTTAAAATAAATTTAAACCCCCCAATATCCCCCAATCATCACTTTGAATCTCCTCCTATTTGCACTTTTTTTTTCTCAACTCTAATTCCTTATTATTCTTTCATGCACTACCTTTCTTTTCCCTCAACCTCCTTCAACTCTAATTTTGATGCTTTGACTAAAGGACATAACATATGTTTGTATGATTTTACCAAATTAGTAAATATGAATTTATTTATTTCTATCTCAATTAATATCAATTTCAAAAAAATATTTACAATATTGTTTAACACTTTTAAAATTTTAAGAATGCATTTATAATAATTTTGAAATATTTAAAATTAGAAATTTTGAATTTACTAATTTCTTCTTTGCATTTTGGTCACTTTTGTCGAAGACATTTCCTTGCTTCTTCACTTCTAGGTCATTTTCATTGAAGGCATCTCCTAGTTTCTTCTACGCTTATTGGTCACTTCAGTCAGAGTCAGAAACATTTCTTTGCTTCTTCTTCTCTTCTTGGTCACTTCCATCCAAGGTGTCACACAGTAACAACTTCGCTCATCCATGGTGCCTGCACACTGATTGTCTTTGTTTCCACTGAAAGTTGAGGCAAATAAAAAACTAAAAAAACATGTGGGTCCTACAGGTAATGCAATCTGTGTAAAATGGGGAGAAGATAGAAGAGAAAGAAAAGTAGATTGGTGTTAAAAAGACTAAAATAATCTTACTTTTAATATACATTTTTTTATTAAATGTACTGGTGCTTGAAATATTTTGGTAAGAGACAAAGTAAATTTTATAAAATTGTATGTAACAACATATAAAAAAATTATATGCTTAATTTTAAAAAAATTATATATGAATCATGTTTAAAAAATTTGATTATTAATAATAAGTATTTATAACTACTAATTTAACTCTAACTCTTTTAATTTTTATTAAAAAAAGTATTTATAATATTTTACAAGTTAAAATTTTCAAGTTATTTATAAAAAATTTTAAATAAATAAAAATAGTTAACATGAATTTAATTATTTAATCCCAACTAATATCAATTTCAAAAAGCATTATAATAATTTTTTAAAATATTAAAAGTTTAAGAATGTATTTAAAATAACAAAAAATAGTAGATTTTAAATTACAAATTTCTTTTATGCTTCTTGGTCGCTTCTGTCAAAGTCGGAGAAGTCTCCTTGCTTCTACTTTGATTCTTGGTCGCTTCTAGATAAGGATACATCTCCTTGCTTCTTCTTCGCTTTTGTCTATGGTGTTACACACTAACAACTTAACTCGTCAATGGTGCCCACATACTAATGGTATGTTTGTTTTCACTAGAAATTTAGGGAAACAAAGAGCTAAAAGGCATAGTCCATAATAACGTTAAAGAAATGCGGATCAGTGATAAAAAAGATTAAAAAAAATTCCTTTTTTTATGTACATTCTTTTATTAAATATACAAGTGTTGAATTATTTTTTTTAGTGAGAAGCAAAGAATTTTTTTTATAAAATTGTACATAACAACATATAATCAAATTTATATATTCAGATTAAAAATATTTTATACATAAATCATGTTGTCTAAATGTTTTCAATTCAAAAAAGAAGTATTTGTTATATTTTTATAAGTTTAAAATTTCAAGTTGTTTATAATAATTTTAAATAATTAAAATTAGTAAATATGAATTTAATTATTTAATCTCAACTAACATCAATTTCAAACAAATATTAATAATATTTTTAAAATTTTAAAAGTTTAAGAATGTATTTATGATACATATGTTTGTCTCTATAAGTTTATGTATATAAATATTGTTCTCATAGTATAAACTTTTTTGGATACGTCACTCATTATATTTCATAATAAATGAATAATTTTAAATATATAATATATTTTAAATTTATAATAAATAATGGAAAATATGATATAAGATTATATTTAAATTTAAAAAAAAAAAAAGACTAAATGCGTAAAATGCTAAAATCGTTAGATACTTGACGTAGATATTTTCATAAAATATATATTCAAGATGATTTTGTAAACTATCAAGTCTAAGAAATTGAAATACATATAGCGGAAGTGGGGCGAAAAAGAAAATAAAGGCAAGGGGAAGGGGAATAGCCGATCCATGAATTTAAGAGACTTAATAATTTATTTTTTTGTGTTGGACAGCTAAAAAGGAGTGAAAGAAAGAAAGAAAGAAAGAAAGAAAGAGTAGTGTTTATACAGTTTATAGGAAAAGCAGTAGAAAGAAGACTAGAGAAGAGTGGTGGACGGTGATTGTTGGATGGTGAAAATGTCATCGAAGAGTTGGTTCCAGGACAAGTCAGCAAAAGTGGAGTCGAGGCGAAGAGGACTCATAAGAGGAGCATTCTTGACATCCTGAAACGACGTCGTGGAAATGAAGGAGTCTTCTTCTCCAAAATAGTCCCACCACCAATGTGAAGAAGGATCAAAGTTGGTTTTGGTTTTGGGTGGTGGAGAGTGGAGAGCTGCTTTAGCGGCGGCAGATTGTATGTCTCTACGAGAAGAGGATAGAGGTCGAGGAAGGGAGTGAACGAGGTCGGGGAAATTAAGGGCGGCAGAGGTTCCTTTCAAGAAGAAAGCCGCCGAGTCATAAGCCCGAGCCGCCATCTCAGCAGAGCCGAAGGATCCCAGCCATATCCTGGTTTTCTGGCCCGGCAACCTTATCTCCGAGACGTATCGTCCCCATCTTCGTTTCCGCACTCCGCGGAATGAAGATTCCTTCTCACACCTTCTTTTTCTCCTTTTGGCTTCAACTTCCTCACACATGAATGAATGAATGAATGAATGAATGAATGAATGAATGAATGAATTGTTGAGTATGTAGAATGACTGAAAGATGATGGTTGCTTTAAGCTTTATTTGAATCAATGACTCTGTCTAGCTGGCAATTTTTTCTGCCTCGGTGGTTCCCACTGGATTTTCCTTTTACATGAACATATACATATATCTCCATCTACATATTTTATTTTATTTCATTTCATTTTTATGTCACCCACATATTAACCTCCTTAATTATTTTAAATTGCCTTGCAGTAATCCAATGACATTATGCCTTCTCATCGTCTCAATCCATTCTTCAATCATATACACATTGTTACAAAACTTACTGGATCTACTTTTTCACCCTTTTCATGTTACCCACCAACAAACATCAAATATTTTTAATTACATAAAATACATATTCAAACTTTTATTATATACTTACTCAATTTTTCTTTTCTTTCTCCATTTTTTTTATTAATATTCTATTTATAATTCTTACAAAAATTCAATTTTTTCACGTTTGAAATGAAGGCAAATCATTAACGAGTCTACAAGGACTTCCCTTAATCTATTACCTTTCCATTAACATATATAAAGTTGTTAAAAATAAATTATTGCTCAAAATAAGGACAATTATATTAATTTATTTCATAATTATTAAAAAATTGTATAAGTCAATTAGTACTAATGTGTTAAATATTTGAATTTAATATATACTATTAAATATATTTAACATAAAAAATTGCACATAATTAATATATTTTTATTTATAAATACAAATTTAAATTTATAATACTAAAATTAAATATTAGTATAATACATGATATTTGCAATCAAAAATATTATATTTATTTTAAAATTTTAATTAATATGTCATAATATTAATATTGACGAATAATAACAGCTTAAGAAAATCATAGACAATATATCATTAAAAAAATTACTAATAATTTAATTGATGTTTAAAAAAAACTGTGCAAGCATATTATTACAAAAGATAATTTATATACCCTATATATACTAAATCCTTTTGTATATACATTATTTTGTTTCTACCTTTTTTTTTTGCAATACCTTAATGATTTCAACAAATGTTACATTTTAAGTATTTTTTATATTATTCATCTTCTTAATTATTTAATTATGTGTCATTATTTTGGATATTTTAAATTCATTTTCATTAATTTTCTTCTTAACAATTATCATGCATTTTATTTTATTTTATTTTTCTCATTCTTATTTTTCTTTTCTTTTCTTTAGGATGACACATGTTGAGTGAAAATTATTACATCATCAAATGTTAAATAAATGATTTTATATGAATACTAAATATTTTGCTTTAAAATTTTGTCATTCTATATAACTATTTTTAGAAAAATTATTATTAAAATTCATGAAGACAAACTCCTCACTCACCAATATAATCTTACAAGATATAAATTAAATAAATATTAAAATTAAAAAAAATCATTAATAAATTTCACAAATTCTTTCACTTACAAATATCAAGTAGAACGTGAATACTTTCACAATTAAAATATTTTACTCACGCAAATAAAACTAAAGATAAATACTTATCCATGCTGATTTATATATTAAATCAATTAATAAATATTTATATATTGAATATTATATATTATAATAATAAAAATATTATAAATATTTATATTTTAATTATTTTAATGAGAATTATTTGATATTAAAATTAAAAATAATTAAATGATATTGTAATAATTATATAGAATATGAATTTTGATAAAAACAGATAATAATATTTTTTTCATCCTAATTAAGAAAAACAATGACAATTTTCTTTCACAGTTATTACGTTTATTTTTTCAATAAAGAATATTAAAATAAAATTAAATACGTTAACATTTCAGAAAGTGAAATTATGCAGGTGAATTATCAGCGATACGTTAATTCTTACTGAGTCAATATATATTATATATTAAAGTCTAAGAATCTTATATACGTGAATGTTTTATAATTAAAAATATTTAAAATACAAATTAAAAATATTTTTAAAACATCTAAGATAATAAGATCATATGCATAACTAGTTTAAAAATAAAAAAAAAATTTGAAAAATAAAAAAGGACGTTATATTTTTTAAGAAAGGTTACACCAATATATTAAGTCACTAAAGAAAATTTTACTATAATTTATTAGTTCATTAATTCTATGCAAATGTAATTTTAATTGAAGTGTAAATTTAAAAATTATACCATTTTTTTACCATTGGAAAAATTGTTTTTATAAGTTAAAAACGGTAACTTTCAAAAAATTAAAAATAGATATATATGATTTTTTAAATTTTTAATAAAGAGTGATTTTGACATATAAATGTATATTTTACAGCGATTAATTTTATAATATAGATAAATGAAATTTAGAGGAAAAAATAATACGAAAAAGTAACAGTAATTAATTTAATTATATGAAAAATAAAAATCTGAAGAAATATATGGTTTTTAAATGTAAAAAATATAAAAAAAAATACAATAGAAAAGGTTAAATATAAAATAACATTTCATAATTCATAGTTAAAACTTAAAAAAAATAAGAATCTTACTTATAAAAAAATAGAATAGCATATATTGATTGTAGTGACCTAAAACTAGCTAAATAATAAACATGCATGATCATATCATAGTCAAAATGATAGTATACATTTGTTTTGTTTTCTTATTGTATAAAATAAAATGATCGTACACATTATATAAAAACTTTACAATAATTCGCAAATAGATCAATTCAACTTAAACAATATAAAAATAATAAATTATCTTATCAAACATTTTAATACATGTCTAAATTATCTAATTGTGCAAATTCAATATAATCACAAAAAAATTATTACATACATACAAAATGATACAATAATTTTAGAATAATTATTAATTTATTGTTAATATTAATATGTATATCAGGTTAGATTGACTTAATTGAGTTTGAAATTCATTCATTTTAATATCCAACTCCGTTGTAATTGAATAAATTAAAATAAATCCAAAATAATCCATTAAAATATAATTAAATCGAGTTAGATTGATGGGATTTATAGATTAATGTATACTTGTTAAGGTTACATTCTTGTTTTATGAGATAATTTTATATAAAAAGAAAAGTTACAATGTAGTTATGAATTATTTGAGTAATTAGGTAAAATATTAATAAACGAAGAATCTAGAAACAATGAATATTTTAAAAATTTCAAAGAAAAAATTAAGTTAAATTAAAATATTTACAAAAATAAATAATATGAGATGAAAGGGAATATAAGATAATTTCCTGTATGACAGAAAGTAGCGTGTCCTAATTGATCACTAAAGCTAGGTTGAGCCTAATGCCCAACAAACTGTGAAGTATGTACACTTATCAGCTAGGCTGAATAGGTTTTGTTTCTTCATAGGCATCGCTTACTTGTCATTTAATTGTAATTTGCAACAGAAGGTGCTACATTCCATCCTTTATTTGTCAAGTTGTTCAACTTTTATTATTTCAAGTTGGTTAGGTTACACTAACTGACACTTATCAATTAGTGTTAATTTTGTCAAGTAACTTTCCAGTTCGTTCTTGGCAACTTCTTAACACCAATTCTAACAACCTACTGCAACATTTGTGCCTTTCACCGATATAATGTTAAATTGATTAGGTTTTTAATAGAGACGGATAAATATTTTATTCACAATTCCAAGTTATTGGGTAATTACCCTGAGTGTATATATTGTTTAAAATGTACTACACAGTTGCCATATTGTCCACACAATGCTCAATATAATAACAAGCATTTGATTTTCGAATAGGACATATATTAATATAATAGATAAACTAACATGAAAATGTTACTAGACAGATTATAAAATTGATTAGGTTGGAAGAAGATGATATTGATGGATATATGAAGAGTTAAAACTTATTTTAAAAGGTGAATTATGTTAACGAGTGTTATGAAAATATTATAAATGTACGTTCAATTAAATGTGGTAAAAACATTTATTTTGTTTCATATTAAACTGTTTGGTAATTATAAAAAGGATTGATGTATTGGGAGTCATGATTTAAAGTTAAAAAAAGAGTTGAGACCTGGTAGATGGTTGCCATGGGTCATGTGTAGATCAGCAAGACATAATTGTAGAGTAAGTTTAATTTCAAATTAAAATCGGCGTTGTGCCCCCATGGGATGTGTTACAGAAGAGAAGAGAAGAGAAGAGAAGAGAAGAGAGTAAGGATATGTTGGTAAATTTGGATTTGGGAGCAGAAAGGACAGATGAGAAATGTACTATTATTGGTTATGAATAAATAAAAATAAAAAATTAGAAAGAATTAAAAAAAAAAAAAAAAAAAAGATGCAACTAGAGAGGGTACAGTGATGGTATTGATCAGAAAATGTTGACTCTAACGCCCATTAGCTTTGAAACTATAAATGATAGTGCGTACGTATTGTCCTTAGCATATTGTACGTAGCCGAAGCTTAGCTTGCAGGATTCAGTGGTCATTACAATCACAACAACTCTAATTATGAACTTCATGACGTGTTTGTTATTACTTCCTTCTTACCTTTCTTTCTTCCTCGCTTCGTCTGCCCCCAGTGTACTACCAAATTATTTCAGGACTTCATTACTAACATCAAATAAGACCGATTTCAATTCTCTTGTGTATCGCAAGTTGCTAATCTTATTTCAATGTATTATAAACCAATAAGACCGTTTGGGATGTAAAAAAATATCTGTAGATAAAATTTGTAATCAATAATGGGATTTAGATACAGCTATCATCCTATTCGTATTTATAGGTATTTATTATCCGTTATCGGTTAATATTAAAATATTTTAATACTTTTTATATATAGAATTTTATAATTTTATAATTTTTTATTTTATATTAAAAATTATAAATAAAATATAATAATTTAAATAAATAATATAATGTTAAAAAATATTTTTTTATAGAATAAATTATA
>JAMLFT010001823.1:0-28526 GCA_026544285.1 Pachyrhizus erosus
AATATGTTAAATAATTAAATTTTTTTATAAAAAATTATGTTATTCTTTATAAATATAAGATAAAGTTTAAGAATTTTTTTTTTATTAAGATGTGTAAAAATATGTTTCTTTTTTATTTTTGAATTGCGATTTCATATAATTTTTAATAAAATATTTTTTTTTAATTTCTTAATTAGTATCCTTAAGACATTAATCAACAAGATCCTAAATATAAATATTTGTAAAAATATTTATGATCAATCAAATAGATTATAGTTATTTTTAATAATTATAGTTCTCAATATTTATATTTTTTAAAAATCATGATTCTCATTTACGAAAATTTCTTTCTTGTACCAAATGTTCTTAAGTTTTTTTTTTTTTAAATTTTTTTTTGTCTTAATGTATATTAATATTTTAAGAAGTAAAGGATAGGGAGCTTTTTACTCTAATTAAATCTTGAAAATTTGGTTCAAGCATAAAAGAAAAAGTGATTTCATTTTTATTATTCTTTTCATTTTTTAGAAACAAAATATATATTATACTATCATAATTATTATTAAAAAACATTTTGTAATTAAAACCAACATATCATCTCAATATTTAACATAATTTTAATTATTAAAAATTTAAGTATTGTAAATGAAAACATATAATTAAGAAAAAATATTTTACTAAATATAATTATTCAGATTTTTTAACAAAGATTAATTATCAAATAAAATTGTTAAATATTTTATATGAATATTTTTTTTCAAAATAAAGTATCAATATTACAAAATATCATCAACTTATTATATTGTAATATATTAAATTGAGTTGGTTTATTAACGTCTTAAGAATTAGATTTAATTTCTATACATAATCAATTATTAATGTAAAATATTTTTATTTAGTCATCCAATAAGGCTTTTTATCTTTATTATTTATAATCAGGTTTAATTGTATTTTTAATTGTTATATGATACATAGGTGACTTTTGTCAATTTAGTTTTAATCATTTAAATTATGTTCCCCTACCTTCCAAATAAACTATATCTGGTCCAATTATTAACATCATGAGTTGAGGTGGATTGCTTTTTGTGAGGTGACAATGGAGTCAAATCCCATAACATGTAACAAAAATAGACTATAGTCTCTTATGGAGCTAGTAAATGATTAGACAGAAATGTTACCAACGTAAACCAAATTTATATTTTCACCAAATTGCCATGTGATATAATGTTATTGTCATATCAGAAAATGCCATTAATATAATTTTAGATGTTAAAAACGGGACAAAGCATTAATAGGTGGACCAAATTTCATTAATTTAAAAAATTTAAAAGCCTAATTTAAGCAATTAAAACCTCAATCACCAAAATATATCATTTTGAGAAATTGCATGCAGAAAAATATAATTAACCCATATATAAATATAATTAAGGGAGAAAGGTGCATCATGCGGCTTCCTCCATCCAGCAATATAATATCAACAACAGAGTCTCAGACAAAACAAAACTAAACCCCAACACATCACACCACAAACAACATTAACTAAAAGAAAATAGAAATCTCTCTCTGTCCCTCTCTCTAAAACCTCACCCTGTGGCTGTGGTGCAGATCTCAAGGGGGATCTGAGGTGAGGTGAGGTTTGATTGGGAGGAGGGGACAACACGCCTCCTTTTTAGGGTTTTCTACAATGGCTACGCCCTTTCCATTTCCCCTCTCCGCTGCTCAGGTTCACCTGTAACTTGTTTACTCTTATACCCTTTTGTTCGACGATTCTATTTTACCTCAAAAGCAACCTTTTTGTTTTGTTCAGGTTGGGACTTACTTTGTGGGCCAGTACTACCATGTTCTTGAGACCAACCCCGAATTGGTGTATCAGTTCTACTCTGACGCTAGCACCATGCTACGCATCCATGGCAACGCCAGGGACACTGCTATTGCAATGCTGGTTCGTTATTTGTATTCTAAGTAAATTTTGCTTTTTCAGAGACCTATATTTTTGGCCGTTATATTGTTGTTTGGAATATAATTGCATTGTTAATGGTTGATTATCTGGAATATTTTATTGGACATTTTCAGCTTTTCTATCTTCTACTTCTAGCTTTGTCTCGTTCAGTTTATAATTTTTTAGATAAGGGGTTCTGAGTGCTGTTTTTTTTATTGCTTTAGGTATATCAGTCAATTTATTTATTGGTTGAAGGGATTGGGTGTTCTCTTCTGTTTTGTACTTGTGCAATTATAGTAAAGCTCTTATTTCCCCAGAATTAAAGAAATTTCTCTCTGGGCAGCAAATCCATGCACTTGTTATGTCACTCGGTTTTACTGGAACTGAAATCAAGACAGTACAATCTCTGGAATCTTTGAGTGGTGGAGTTCTTGTGGTGGTTTCTGGTTCTGTGCAACTGAAGGACTACGGTGTGAGGAGGAAATTTATGCAGACGTTCTTCCTTGCGCCCCAAGAAAAGGGCTTCTTTGTGCTCAATGATATTTTTCACTTTGTTGAAGAGGAGCCAGTTCATCATCACCATCCTGTCTTTTTAGCTCAGAGCAATATTGATTCAAAATTGAATGCTCCTAGCACAATTAATCAACCAGGCAAGTTCTGCTTCAGCCTCAGGTTTCTTTAGTTTTGTTTGAATCTTATAATTATTTCTTCACTTATTTGTTAATGCAATTAGAATATAAATG
This sequence comes from Pachyrhizus erosus, assembly GCA_026544285.1. Lineage (NCBI taxonomy): Eukaryota > Viridiplantae > Streptophyta > Magnoliopsida > Fabales > Fabaceae > Pachyrhizus > Pachyrhizus erosus. The sequence continues at coordinate 2,659 of JAMLFT010001823.1, forward strand.
AAAAGAAATATTTTGCTTCTGCTGATATGCTTTCTTAGAAGTTTGATTTTTGAGACTTTGTTCCTTCTACCCATGAGTGCTCTGTTCTTTTATGGGGATTGTGGATCTGATTTTGTTTAAAATCTGACTTAGACTCTTAGTCTATTTTTCTTTAGTTGTGTATTGCATGTCCCAGAGAGAATCTGGTAGTTCTTATATTATGTTATGTCACAAAATGCAAGTTAATGAACTTGTCTATTCCCTTATTTCTAAGTTATTATTACAGGGGCCATGTTTTGTTGTTTATGCACAGTCCATTGTCGTATTTTCTACATCGTCATCATCCATCAGTCATCCATTGTCACCAGCCACTATCACATTCACAATTGTATTCTTGCTGTTATCAAAAGCATTTAAGCTCTGTTTGAATAAATTTCTACATAATTACTCACGGAAGAAAAATAAAAGAAGGTAAAATAAAATAAACTTTTCTCATAAGTTAAAGTCAACATTGACACTTCAACAAAGCTCTCTCATTTAATTTCTTCAAAAAGTTGATGTGCATATGTTGATTTTAACCAATGGAAGAAGTTTGCTTCATTTTGTTTTTTTATTTTCTTTTATCTAAGTAGGGCCTTACTCTTAATGGTAAATATAGATTTCTATCAAAGAGTTGCTAGCGTAATAAATCCTAACCATATAATTTTTTCTTTGACAAGTGGTTGGTGGTAATTTTGTTTTATAATGTAAAATGGGAAGTGAAGTTTAATTGCAAGCTGCATTTATTGTTGATAAATGTTCAAAATTCAACAACTTTTACATATAAGAAATTTTGGCAAATTATGGAGTGTAATTAATTCTTGGAACTGTAGTCTTTTTTAAGTAATTGAGATCTATGGTTTTTACAGTGTCCAGCTACCTGTTGGGTGGAGATATACAGGCAAGGGACTTTATTGCTACAAATGAGGTCAAAGAAAATGGTGCAGTCAACAATTATGGATTTTCACAGCAACAAATGCCACGAGTCCATGATTCTGAACATTTTCAGGAGGATGTTGTTGTTGAAGAGTCACATGGTTCACTTCAACCTACTGTGAATGTTGTGCAAGAACACGTACCTTCTTCTGCTGAAGAACCTCCCGAGGAGCCCCAAAAACATACTTATGCTTCCATAGTATGTTCAAATTAACAAATAGATTACTTTCTGCACAATGTTTTCTTTTGAGATTCAGTTATGACTTTGGAACTGACTATGTTATGAAACTGTTGGAAGTTACGGGTTGCTAAAGGAAAAGCTACACCATCTGTAGCTTCTCTGCCATGTCAGAAGAATGTGTCTTCTTTGGACTGGGATCATGCTCCACTGACTAATAGTCAGCAATCAACATCATTGACTAATGCATTTGAAAGGTCTGAAACTGATGTAGTGGAGGAGGCTCCCACAACAGAAGATGAAGGTTACTGTGTGTACTTGTTGAGACTCATTAACTCATTTTATTTTATTTTTTCGGATAGTTACTCTTTGGTGTTGATGCCCCTTTATGACAGCTCATTACATCCTCCTTTATGACAGCTCATTACATCCTCCTTTCACTAATAAGCTAATTTGTTTAAAAGAATCATTTATTTGAATGTAGTTTTTGTTTTTATGGTGTACTCATTTATTAGTAACACATTTTATTTGATATAAAATGCCTTCAGATGAAATCAAATCTGTTTATGTGAGAAACTTGTCTCCTACTGTGTCTGCTTCTGAAATTGAAGAGGAATTCAAGAATTTTGGCAGGATTCGGCGCAACGGTGTAGTTGTAAGAAGTCGCAAGGTAGGTCTTTATGTCTTCAAATCATTGTAGTCAACTACATGTACTAGTGCTGCTATATTTACGTCACACTGTGGCTCCCTGCTGCTGCTGTGTTGCTCAGCAGTTTCCTCTTCTTCCCCTGGAACAGTTTTATTCTGAGCTGTTTTATGGGGACAATATTGGGATTTCACCCCACTTTCACTTAATCAGATCAGAATCCCTATTCTTGCATGCCCTGCCCACTCAGGGGAGGAACCCCGGCCCTTCTTTCTCATGGGGTTTGCTTTTCTCTGGCAAGATTTCTGACATCATACAGCATTTTTTGGGCATTCACCAGCAAGCTTGTCACTGTTCTGGCCAACCCCTGACTCATAATGTTGCTCTGTTTTATCCTCTGTTCTTTGACCTGTCGCTGTCACAGTCTATGACAGGTCATTCATTAGGTGTTCTGTGCTATCTAGTTCTTCTGAACTCTACCCTTTTTTGTTTATTCTAATTGGGTTGGCTTCCCATTGATAAGCAATGATGGCTTCACCCCTCTGTTATGAATGTCTTTAATTTTAGGTATTTGTAGTGTAATTTATGTAATGTGTATCTCAACTTCAAAATAGTGATTATGGGGTTAGCCATTTTGTGCTGCTATTTGGGATTGACTACTATGCTTCAGATACCTATATATATTAGTTCATTAATTTATTCATATCTCATTACAAAGCTAAATTTTCAGTTTTTTCCAGGATGTCGGAGTTTGCTATGCATTTGTTGAATTTGATGATATGACGGCGGTTCATAATGCAGTCAAGGTATGGGTCTTGTTTTAAATGATTTATGATATCTACTGCTTGTGAATTAATAATTATGATGTAATAACACACCTTAAGAAAAAAATAATGTGAACATCTCACAATGATCACAAGTTTTTGATCTGCATTTTTTATCTAACAGACTCAACTGTTTCTGATCTTTGGTAAATTTCCAAGTTTTCACCTTACAAGTCACTTTTTTCCGATCTAGCAGACTCAACTATCACATCTTTCTTTTGTTTCTTTGCAGGCAGGATCTGTTGAGGTAGCAGGAAGACCCGTATACATTGAAGAGCGGAGACCAAACAGTAACATATCTTCCCGAGGAGGAAGTATGCCTTCTTTTGAAGTTTTGCTTCTTTTTATTGTGCTTTTTCTTCCCCAAAATTTCTGTCGTCAACGTCCTTGACTCTTAGGCATATATAGTACATGGTTAAAATACTGCCAATTTGCAAAAGAGAGATGAGTTGATACTTGATAGGACTGGTAATGGATTCTTGAACGACATTTCTGAGAAATAAGCTATAAAGGGTTTTGCCATGGACTATGTTAGCTTCATGTTATGAATCCCCAAGTGACATGGACAGAGATATGTTATATGATTTGATCCACGTAACACTTCATTTAATTGTGTCATGAATTTTTCAAAATGATACCTTGTCTAATGCCTAAGCACAATTTGGCCATCTATACAGCATCCATGATGTTGACACTGGTTAAGCAGAGATGACCACTAGCTACCTTTTTCTGGCCTCAGAAGCTTGTTTTTATCTGCATAGTTAAACTGTTTATTAACTGCTTTTTCTGCTTGTTATGTTATGCTTGTTCTCACTTTATTATCAACAGGGAGGGGTAGAGGTAGGAGTAGCTATCAATCAGAGGCACAAAGAGGGCGTTTTGGTCCAAGGAGCTTTGGCAGGGGAAGTGGTCAAGATGGAGGTGAACGGGAGTATAACAAACCCAAAGGAAACGGTTTCTATAGACCCACCACCCGTCAAGAGAGGGGATATTCAGGGTATCAAGGACCAAAAAATGGTCACAATTCTGTTGATTCAGCATAAATTTTTACCAATATAATCAATTTTTGGGGTCTTGATATTTTAGCTTTAAATAGTAGTTTCAATAGATGTTAAGAAATGAATAATGATATCTTTTTGTCTTAAATTATGATTTGGGGGAATATGATTGTTATTGTTTTATTATGTAAGGGCCTTTTTGTTTCATTTGTTCAGGAATTTTATGTTTAGTTGGCATTGTGTTTGAAATGGTTGGCTGTTGTTACTATGGCCATTATCTTCATCATCACTTCAGAGTTTGATTACATGATATGATACTTGTAAAAAAAATATTGCCTTTCCCACTACTTTAATCGATGTAATTATTAGACTTATACGAACAACGAATTATTATATAACTAATTTTAGTACCCGTGCAACGCACGGGGACATCGATAAGCATTATAAATATTATACTAATATTAATAATTAACAATTAATAACATGAACATTGTAAATATTATAGACATGAAAAAAAGTAAAAGATTCATTTTAAAAAAGTTAAAATTCACCTCATATAACTGACGGGACATGATTTATTTCTCGTGCTATGTTGTATGTATATTTTATGAACAACGAATTGTTATATAATTTATTTATTTATGCGAAATTATAAACGGTTCAAATGTATTATGTATTTTTAAATCAAAATGTGTATTGGTAGTTATTTTACAATATTTGTTAAAACGTGTAATTTATGAGTGTTAATATATCTTATTTAAGGAGTATTTTAGCAAATTATGGCTAGAATTGTGTTTTGTTAATATATTCTCAGCATATATATATATTTAAAAGTAAGAATCAAATTATTTATGAGAGTTATTTCATCTTAATTATTTATTTTTTAAAATATAATAGATAAAGTGAGTAATTAATTTTAATAATTAAATTAATTGGATGGTTGGTGTAATAACTAGTTACTTAATATTTAAATATTGTGAAGACAATCTATTTTGTAAAAAAAATTGTGTTTAATCTTGTTCGTTTGTGAAATTCTTTTGGATTAATGACAATATGAAATTAGTCTGTGATCTAATGTCAAGACTAAAAATATCTTAACAATTAGATTTGAAGAGAGTTACTCTTAAAATAACTTATCTCTTCTTGTACGTGTGTGTATATATATATATGGGTATTTCGAATAAAAAAATTTTATTAGTGAAAAAATGAAATTTTTTAATGAGTCTTTAAATTACAATTAAAAAAATATGATTGGGATTAAAATATAACTATGAACACTTATAAAATTATTATATTTGTTAACTTTATTATCATTATTACAATTATAATTAATGTCATATTAATGACGATAATAGTAATAGAGATAACAATTGTAATAGTCTTGTAAAAGATGTTTATAATTAGATTTTAATTTTGAGCTTACATATTTAATTTTGGACATATAATTATAAAAGATATTAAATTTTTTCTTTTTAATTTCATAAAACTTCCGACAATAATGTATCAACTAACATAATAAACTTGGTTAAAACAAATGATACTTTTAAAATTACAAGAGGAAGATGTCCCTGTGTCTCTGGGTATATTCAAGAAACATGTCTATGGGAGAAATGGTGAGACTTATAACTCATACAATTATAACATACAAGACTCAGATACATTTTTTTAGGTGTTTCAGATGTTGTTTATCAATTAGAATTGAAGTTTTACTACAGTAATTTGCATAATAAGAATTTATATTAAAAATAATATAGGTCACTAAGATAAAACTCCAATTCTAATTGGAGAGTAATATCAAGAACATCTAAAGAATTGTGTTTTAAGTTCTATCCATTAAAACATGTAAAAAGGACTTAATTAGTATTGTTAAATGAAAGTTGAACGATTAATTATCAAATTAAAATATGAATTGTTTTATCTTCATCCAATGATTCCAATTAGCTACTTGTATAAATGCATTAAATTTGTTACTACAAGAAATTCATATCCCATGAGATTAACGAAGCCAAAGTCAATAAACTTGTGACTTATAGTATGTTTATGAATTAAGTATATCAATGTATGGACTTACATATAATGTATGCACTCTGCAACCTTTTATTTGATTATGTTTCTCTTCTTTTATCATTTCATATCGTGTATGGCATTTACACTTTTTTTCTCTCTCTCGATGTAGATTGATTCATGAGTGTCATGCATCTTTTTGATATATTAATTTGTCCTATAATTGGTAGCTCAAGTTCATAGAGCCAGGACACCTAGAGAAAGTAGTAGGATTCTATTTCAAACAATATGCTTCCCATCCTCTCTTCCCCCCACCTGGGACCGAAGAAAAGAGGAATCAGTTTGAAAACTTTTTTCGCACCAAATTGAAATTGAATGTCACGTATTTAAGAATTAAAAAGTTTAATTTAATCAATCTAAAACCTGTCTCAAGTTTAGCATTACTTTAGCTTCACAAAAAACTGTACGTGCTTCCTAGGAATCATTTATGTGACTGCAGGAGAATTTTTTTTCCCTGACTCGCTCTTTCATCGTACCAATTCAACCTTTGCATCTTGGCATTTATTCAGCCTGAATGTTCTTGTAGTCAATTTTGAACTTTACCATGGGTTGGGCATCATTGTTGGACATAGTAGTACTAGATTAGATTAGAATAAGGTCCATCAACAAGAAAGGGCATACTCTCAAGTCTCAACGACTGCACAAGCACCACAACTAATTAGGGAAAGGGATTTCTATAACTAGTTACCATAACCACAAATCATTTCGCAAGTTATTCTTGTCCTGCTGCAAGTTAGATACATGTTATTCTAGAAAAACAAAAAATTTCGGCAAAAAAAATTTCTAATCAGTAAAGAAATATGGTTTTCTTTATTCTAGATGACCTAAACTTGCTGCTTCCTTGTGTTGATTGTGTGTGGTTTCTTTATTCACCTGTAACTACTTTTTCTAGCAACCTGTCTTGAAAATTTGCAACAGTCATGGCATTTTCCTGCAGATCACTTGAACATGGCTCTGCCTTTATATTTCAGCTGTCCCCATCATCTGTTTCCCAGAGAAAGCAGGTATATGCGGCAAGAACATTGCTGAAAGCAGAGAAATTGTAAACAGTTGCATCTAAATTACTCATATGAAGGTTAATTCTTTTCTAATTCAAAATTAAAGGCTCAGTATACAGCATTGCACACTAGTTAAAGATGATTCAACAATTCTTTCAAAGTAGGATTTAATCTAAATCAAAAAGGACATAGTCACCTATCAATTTTTCTCTCCTATTTTTTTAGCATTATAGACATGTTAAGTGACAAAACATTTTATATAAGGTGTCTAAGAAACTGTACCTATCCCCAGGGGTAGCGTGAACAGCTTGCTCAAATAAAAACGAAGCTTTTTCCTGATCATGATGAAGTTCCCACACTAGTTTAGCATATTCTGATATCATTTCACCGTCACTGGGATAAGCTACTATTGCCCGTGAGTAGTAATCTTCTGCTGCTTGAAGATCTCTCTTGGACTGTACATTTAAAGTGGAGAAGGGGGAGAGGGAATGCAATTTTATAAGACTCAAATTCTCATATTTACCCTCATGCTATAATGATGATCACACATGCATAATTGTATTATGGTGGGTATGACTTATATGACGGGCTAAAGTTCAAAGCTCCGATCTTGTTAAAAGTTTCATTTTAAACCAGGAGGCTAAACTAACTAATCATAGTTTATGCTGCAATTGTTTGCTTCTACTAATGATAAATGCCACTGTAAAAGGCAGGTTGTTGTTTAAAGCCATAAATAAGTATTCTGTCTAAGGATTTTCATCCCAACAAATCCAAAAAAAAAAAAACTGTTTTAGACTTTTAGGAAAAGAAAGAACAGAAAAACATCGGTAAAAAGACTTTCTTCAATCAAAATATCAAGACAGCTTAAGAAGTTTTCATGTGTTAATACACACAAAAATTTAGACAAAGAAACATCTCTTGGTGTTTAATCATGCCTAACATAATTCCTAAAAAATGTGTTTGTGAACATAAAAAAAAATTAGAAAAACAACCTCACCTGCAACAGAAACTGAGCATACTTTTTCAGAAACAAAGGATTGTTTGGATTTTCATCAAGCATCTTCTTAAAGTAATCTTCAACATTACTTTCTTCACTACAATTAGCCGTTGTAATATGTGCTGCATCAATCTCTTGACCACTTTCTTCTTTGGATGGCTTTACAGGTTCAGTCTTTTGAGTTTCCATGTTACTCTGCACTCAATTATAAACTCTGAGTATTAAATAACCAACGTGTGTCATTCAGACAACAAAACGATCCCTAGGGAAAGACAAGAACAGAAATGAAAAAAGTACCTGAATTTCATGTTTTCCATCTTCATTCTCATCATCTTCAATATTCCACAGAAAACTAGCATATGCTGCAAGAACATTGCTGAAAAGGATACATTACATGTTTACCATTATCTTCTAGCCATGGAAAGCTCAACATGTTGCAAGTTTAAACAGAACTTTCAGTTTCTGGAAGCTACAATGAGGTTGAAAAGCAACTTTTAGGCCAGTACTAAGTACTAAATGGTGATACTTTTAGTTTCTATAAACAGAATTCCCATGCCATATTTCCTTTTAGTGAGATGGATAATTTGGCTGTGTGGTTCTCTACCTGTCTTGTGGTGCAGCTTGAACTGCACGTTCAAAATAGATCAACGCTCTATCCTTGTCATGATGGTTCTCCCACACCAGCTTCGCATAATGCATCAAGATTTCCCCATCATTAGGATCTGCCAGGGTAGCGCGAAGAAAGTACTCCTCAGCCCCTTGAAGGTCTCCATTAGACTATCATTAGGTGTCAAGATGTCAGCATCTGAGAAGAACTATAAGAAACTTCATGCTTGTCTCAATGAAACTAAAAGATAATGATTGAACAATAGAGCCTCATTAGTCAACCATGCATGTCTCCTAGAAACATAATTAACTCTTGTATAAATTATTTTTAGAAAATGAGTTGTACTAATAGTCATGCCTCATTGGATTTATTACAAACATGAAAGGTTCAATGTCCAAAACTAGGAAATGCACGTATTCATTTCTGAATCAAAATTTATGTCTTTCTAAGAACATAGAAACTAAACCAAAATCTATCAGTTTCATTTCATAATAGACAACTCACTTGTAAAAGCTGTGCATACTTTTTGAGAACCAAAGGATGGCAGGGATACTCATCAACCATCCTCTTGTAATACCCTTCAAGATCCTCAATTTCTTCCAAGTTGGGATTAAATATATCATCATTGATAAGTTTATCAGATCCTACCTCACCATCAGCCCCAAGTCCTGCAGCCAGATACATGGGGGGACTAGCTGGTTCAACATCTTCCTCTTCAATGCTCAAATTGTGAATCCCAGTTGACCAATCATTCTCTCCTTCCTCAATCAAATCCATCTTGTTACTCCCAAAAGTGAACTCACCACTGCCTTTGGCTTCCAAACTCTGCCCAATAGTTCTCTTCAAAACTTCTTCCGGGGTGATATCATCATCTCCATGAGGGTTGTTGTATATTGCAAATGATGGAGCTGAATGCAAGGTTGTTGACTCAATGTCATCCTCCATCACTGACTTGGAACTATGCAACTCATCCATGGAGCTAGCAATAAGATATGCAAATATCTAGAATATGCTACTAGAGTTGTTTAAGGTTGAAAAATAAGAATGAAAGACAGTGCTTGAAAAGCAAGGTCGGTGTTAGATATTGCTAGCAATAATAAATGGTAAGAGGCTGTGTTCTTGAGAAATGGCAAAAATGAGTGTTTCTAGTTCATCACATTAATTATGGTCCAAGCTTTTAATTTAAATTATCTTTTGCTTGTTTTAAGTTACAAAAATCCAAATCCAAGTCGTAGAACGGACTTTTCATTAGACATCGTGGACGAAGACGAAGACAATAATTGTATTTTTGGTACTTATATTTTAATTTATCCTCGTAATTTTAATTGATCGCAACTAGTCCTTAGTTTTAAAATGTTCAAATTAAGTTTTTCATGTCAAAATTTTATCCAATGCTTAATTAAAATGTGTAGCACATCATTTATCTGTATAAATCAGCAAAAAAATGTACAAAACATTTAAATAAAAATAAAATGTATAAATATGTAATGAAAGTAAATTTTGTCGTTTTATTGAAATATCTTATATAATTTTCCATTTGTAAATTTATACAAATCAATATCTTATTTTGAATTGTTTGACAAAATTTTGAGATGAGAAACTAAATTTTAACAATTAAGAAACTATAAAGACTAAAAACAAGCAGTTAAAACAGAGGGGACCAAAATCACGTATAAATTAAGGTACAAGACAAAAAATATAATTAAAGGAAACTAATTTTAGTTTTGAATATGCAGTTAAGGTCAAAAGAGCATCCAAAAGTGGCAAGATGAACGTGATTCTGTTGAGGAAGCGTAGGAGGAAAGTATCTCATCACATGAAAGTCTTTATAGTCTGCACAACTTTTTAGCAAACACTGCCAATAATGAACGTGAAGAGGTTATAAAACCAGTTAATTTGTTTTTCCTTTCAAGTATAGCTGTCAAAAGTGATAAATCTGACTCACTCGAATTCCTCCAAAAGTCAACCAACCTTCACAGGTTAATGTATTACACGGATTCATCGCCTAAAATAAATATAATTTAAATATTGTTGTAATTTTTTACAAAATATTTTTTATTTAAAAGATATATGATTCATAAAATTAATTTCAAAAAGATAAATAGAAAAGGTTTTAATAGATACGCAATATCATTGTAAAAGTTTTCATATTATTAATTAATTAAAAATTATTCTTAAAATGACTTTTAAAGTAGTTACTAATAAAATCAACAAACTTATGTGTAATGAGGTCATAATATAATATTTTTTACTCTATCAACACATTATTTTTTTCATAAAAAAGGCTCATCTATATATTTAAAGTAATGTTTAACAAACTAGTTAAGTGAAACAAGATAGTGTCACTTATTTAACTTATGTGTTTGAGATGAGATAAATATATTATATAACCTTGGACTTATATATTATGAAATAAAGTCCAAAGGTGGTTGAATAATGAAAATGAATAATTCTAAAAAAAGGAAAAAGGAAGGAGAGGGGGGTGTAATAATATATGGCTTGATGGTTTTAGTTTGTTAAGGATGGAGAGCGAAAAGAGCGGTGAAAACTAACGCTTGAAAACAAATGAATGGCCCCTCTGCTTCGCTTTCGTTTGGGTTTGTGCCTCTTTCCTTTCAGGGCATTTCCCCTTGATGTCACGCCCTCCCACGTCGACGACAGCGAGTGCCACCCCTCCTCGCACTCGCACTCGCACTCGCCTCTCCTCCATCTTCACCTTCTCCTGGATCAAACCCCTCAAGCGTTCCAAAACCGCCGACAGACTCTACAAAAAATACGTCCATTCCTATAAACTCAAATAACCATCATCTTCATCTTCATCTTCATCTTGGTCTTCATCTTCATCTTCATCTTCATCTTCATGCAATGCAATGCACCCAATAACCATTCCATTGGGTGCATTGCATCGCATCGCTAGGCGCTACCTAATTCCTAATTGATAATTCCTTTTATATATCTTATCCTTCAAATTTCAAATTATTGATTGATATTTAGGTTTTAGAAAAGATGTCTCAAATCCTGGCCCCGTTCCAGTTATTGGAACTGAACGTGATTTCGGCCCAGGACCTGGCTCCCGTTGGCCGCAACATGCGAACCTACGCGGTGTCCTGGGTCCATCCAGACCGGAAGCTCTCCACACGCGTTGACACCCAGGGCCATACCAACCCAACCTGGAACGACAAGTTTGTCTTCCGCGTCGACGAAGAGTTTCTTTACTCTGACACCTCCTCCATCATGATTGAGATCTACGCGCTTCATTGGTTCAAAGACATTCACGTCGGCACCGTCCGCGTCCTCGTCGGAAACCTCGTCCCTCCTCCTTCAAAGCCTTTCTACAACAACCGCCCCCCGCTCGGCATGCACTTCGTAGCTCTCCAGGTCCGCCGCCCCTCCGGCAGGCCTCAGGGGATCCTCAACATCGGCTTCAGCATCCTCGACAGCTCCATGCGCAGCATGCCGCTCTACACTCACAACGCCTCCGCCGTCGGTTACCGCCACTTGATGGGAGAGAAGGACGCCTACGACAGCCACAACCACCTCAGCCCCCACGTCTTCGCCGCCTCTGCCACTCCCAAGCCTGACCTGCGCCGTACCAAGAGCGACACCAGCTCCATGGTTAACAAGGGCGGAGCCAACTCAATCCTTTCAGGATCCCAAGTTAGCGTCAAGAAGAAGAAAGGGAAGAAGAATAAAACCAAAGCCAAGAAGAGTAGCTCTGTTGTGAGTAGTGTGAACGAAGCCAGCTCGGTTCTCAGCGACACCGTTTTGCCCTGGAAGGTTAAAAGTGTCCACGTGGAACCATCACCACCTCATCACAACCACGACCACGACGACGTCGTTCTGGAGGATCATCATCATCACGAGAACGAAAACGCATATTCAACTGTTAACTCCGTTTCCGACGCCAACGAAGAAGAAGATGAACAACAACAACAACACGTTCCGGTTAACAACGTCGCATATGAAGTTCGTCCCTCCCCCAAACCGCAGTTTCGAAACTCACCGGCGCCGCAGTATATGAACTCTCCGGCGCCACAATTTAAGAATTCACCGGCGCCACAGTATATGAACTCTCCGGCACCGCAGTTTAAGAATTCCCCGGCGCCGCATTTTAAGAATTCTCCGGCGCCGCAATATAAGAATTCTCCTGCACCGCAGTATATGAACTCTCCGGCGCCACAATTTAAGAATTCTCCTGCACCGCAGTATATGAACTCTCCGGCGCCACAATTTAAGAATTCTCCTGCACCGCAGTATATGAACTCTCCGGCGCCGCAATTTAAGAATTCTCCTGCACCGCAATATATGAACTCACCGAAGCCGCAGTTTAAGAATTCTCCGATGCCGCAGTATATGGCTACTCCAAAGCTACAGTTTCGAAACTCCCCGGCGGTGGGGGCACCGCAATTTCGTGCCTCGCCGGCGGTATCGAAGTTCAACCCTGCGGTGGGGTTCGGAGGGTCGCACAGGGGGACGCCGATGCATCCTTTTGCGAAGGTGAACGGTGGGGGGTTTGAGTACATGACGCCACGGAGGTCTAACTTAGCGAACATGGGGCCGGTGGTGATGACGGAGTCGGAGCTGGGGCCATCGCCATCGGAGGTGGCAGCGGCGATTGCGAGGAAGCCTTTGGTGATCGAGGAGGGGGAGAACTCGACGGTGGGAGGGTGGAGCTTGGACGAGAGCGTGGAGGGGCTGCAGTCGAAGTTGGAGAGGTGGCGGACGGACCTGCCGCCGGTGATTGACCGCGGCGAGCTCTCCAGCTATAAGACGTCGAGCACCAAAACGAGCCGCCACACGCGGAGGCACACGGATGGTGGGAGCGGGAGCAGGAGCGGGAGCGGGAGTGGGTTGTTCTCATGCTTTAGTAATATCTGTGGTGTTGAGTGCTACATTGGTTGCGGCGGTGACCCTAAAGGAAAGAAGAACCGCATCCGCAGCCGCCGCCGCACTGCCTCCGCCGATGACAGTTCCAGCCTTCTCTGACGTCCCACAAGAATATGCTGGAGTTGTACGGTGGAGCCAACGTGAAAAACAATAACATGGGAATTGAGGCAAAGGACTATGCTGTAATTTTATTAATTCTTTATTATTCATTTGTTTTTGCTACTCTTTTGTCCTCCTAATGCATGTCAATTAATTATATTGCTTCCCAATTGTGTGATTAATTAATTGTTGGAGTCCAGTCCACAATACAACATAAGGCTTATATATCTCTCTCGATTTTCTTTAGTTATAGAATATGAATCTGACTTAGGTATTTAATTATTACATTACCTTTGTGATTGACGAGTTTGTTTGTTTCAAATTTGACTTTATAATATGACGTGCTTAATTATTAATATTGTATTTTCCTTCTTCCTTAATGATAACTACTATTTCACTCTTAAATATAAGTAAACAAATTATATATTTTTTAATTTTAAATATAAATAAATTAGCTAATTTTAATACATTTAATGAAATTATTTTTAATTTTTTTTTTTATTTAATTAAGATTTTATTTTTAATAACTTTTTATTTTATTTTTAATATAAATTTTTTAAGTAATATTAACAAAATTAAATAATATCAATTAATTTTTTTTAATAATAGAGACTAGAGAAAATACATATATATTTGTGTCCATAATTGCAAACGTGATTTCCATGTTATTAATATAAATAAATATCTCATACACTCACAATGTTATTATTCATTTAATGAAAAAAAAAAGTGAGAATAATAAATATATAATGTGAGAGAAATAAAAAAAATAAAAGATATTTATAAGATGTTTAAATATGATTATTCTATTATCTATAATCGCTCCAGAAAATATGAATTAGCTTTTTCAATGGAATTTGAGTTAGCTGAGAAGGGCAGTGTGTGTTAACTGGAACTTGAGTCCTCTCTTTTTTAATGTTGGTCAATTCCCAAGTCCCAACATTTTAAGCTCTGAACAATAATAAATGGTCTTTACTCCTTACATGTTGTTTCCAAATATTTTAGCTACAAACTAAGATTTCTTTTTAAGCAATATGTTATGAGTAAACGTAAGTTAGATTCTAAGAAAGTGTAAGTTTACCTGGGGGTTCATTCAAACGTCCATATGTGTCTCTTGGGCCACTCATACATGCAGCACAACTAGTACTTGCGGGAGGATCACAGCCAGCTTCTTCAAAAATCTTCGAACAAGTCTTGCCACCTGAGCCAGGTACCTCAAGTGTACATAAGTCCATCCAAACCTGAAAATTTGACAGTTTTAGATATTAACAATTATGAAACAAGAAACACACCCCCATATCTTGAACAGAAATAGTGCAGCTTGACAGACCTTTTGTGTAGCAGGAACAAGAAAAATAGGAACTTTGACAGTTTTTCCCTACAGTGGAACAAGTTTCATTATGTTTAAGATGGTAATAAAAAAAGAAGAATTACTGAATGTTTACTGAACAGAAAAGTTAAAAATAATACACTATTCTGCATAAAGGTGCACACCCTCAAAAAGAGACCCAAATAAATCATAGTAAGCTCAAATACTCAAAATTGTCTCACATACTTGTGGTCATAAAACATGTTTTGCTTACTTTTATATGTTGAAAGAATTAAAGTTCACTAATTAATTTGCAGAACTTATACATGGATCCGAAGCATGTTTATCGAGGAAATAACATGTTTGTCACTTAATAAATTTTCTTTGTGGAGTGAAAAAATAAGGTGTTTGTCCTCAAATCAAAATTTTTGTGAGAAGCAGAATATTGCCGTCCAAATATTATCATCCATACAGAAACACAAAAGTCTTTGCATGACTGCATGGACTGCCATCCTTCACGATGAGAAGTAAGTGCTTCAAGCCATCTAGAATCCAGAGTATTAGTAGTTTTCCATGAAAAATATATGCAGTTTGCAGGTTAAAAAGAAAGTGAAGGAGAAAGAAAATTATAATAGGCATACAGAAGCTAAGAAAACTTTTGCTGCAGCCATAAAATCTTCAGCCTTCCCACCAGTGCACGATCCAATGTATACTCTGTCAATTTTCACGTTGTTGCATTCTCTCGCCAAAGCACGATTATCCGGGGAATGTGGCTGTGTGGTAATTCAAACATAACATAATTTATATCAGCAATCAAACACAGATTTTTGCAACACAAGATTGTTAACATTTTTATGGCAAAATGAAGATAAAAAAAGTACGATTAAGTTAGAGTAAAAGTACCTTTGCAACCAAGGGTTCCATCCTTGATACGTCAAATCTATACTGGGCTAAAAATCTATATCAAAAACAAAAACAACAATTTAAAAGAATCTCAATAGAGAAAACAGTTGGGGGGGGGGGGGGAGTATATGAAATGTCCTGATAAAATGTGATTGTTTTTATGGTGAGAAATGAGTAAGAATATACAAGAATTAGTTCTTGAAGTCACCAATTACTCTTCACTGGCCATATTTTGATGAAACATGAAATTTCATATTTTCAACATATAAATTTTATCTTCGCTGGATATAAACTTATAATTAGATCGTCATAAAAATTTTACCCTATTGGTTAATCAGAAATGGCTGATATCTTTAAATCACATGATATTTGTATATGTGAGGAGCAAACAGAACTTGCCTTTCATTCTCATCACTAAAAACTGGCTCGTATGGCGTAGACGTCTTACCCTGTTCAAAAACAACTAAATAATATAAAATCCAGGCAGCGAGAGAAAGGGGAAAGAATTAAGATGTGAAAAGGCAAAACTTTTTACACACAAACATGTACCACAGGAGCTTATTTCGAGCATTACTGAACTAGCACATTTTTTTTTTTCATTTTTACTTGAAAATTCAGCATCTTGCATGTATATATGTAAGCACATACATAAGCCTATATTTCATGCTTTCTACCAGAGAGAAGAGAGAAACAATGAAATTGAGAAAAACATGGAGGAAACTGATAAACTCCAACAACCTCAAGGTATTTGTTTGTGGTCCTATCAGCGGTAACAATACCATTCTTCCCACCAGCTTCTACATTCATGTTGCACAGTGTCATCCTTTCTTCCATCTACAATATAGCCATGCGAAAGTCTCATACTTGTGAAAGAAACATACCGTAGAGAAAGCAAACAAAACAGTAAAAGTAATCTTACACTTAAACTTTCAATTGTTGTCCCAGCAAACTCCATCGTTTTATATGTTGCACCAGACATAGATATTTCACCAATGATCTGAATGATGGTTAATGTTTTCAAATGGCAACACCATCGAGAGAAAACAGTGTTATAACATACTCATGTCACATAATTATGATTAACCGCATTTCATTTAAATGGAAAAACACGTGAGAGGAACCAATCACCCACATTCAAAATTAGATCCTTTGCAAGCAAATAGCTGGGTATTTCACCTTTCAGTACAAATCTTAACGTTGGAGGCACCTGCAGTTTAAGTATATTTAAGGCATTTGGCATGGTTGATAAGAACAACTAAAATGTTATGCAGAAGCAAAATAACAGTGTTGGATTATCTTGGAAGAAAGATATAAATATTCATCTTGTGTGTAGGACATGATGAAAGGCCTTAACCTTCATCAGCAAAGTCTAACTGTTTTTCACATATAATAAAATGATGATATTTGTTTACTTGCCTTGAGTAAGATCTTCCCTGTCCCTAATATAAAAGCTGCATCAATGTTACCAACTCCTGTGGCAAACTGGCCAAATGCTCCAGCTGAGGTGGTGTGAGAATCAGTTCCAAACAAGACCTGTGTCATATATCAAGTGATCAGAAGAACATCTTTAAAACCTGTAGATTTTAAATTTTAACATTTCTTAGTTCTGTTGACAGAACTCACCTCTCCAGGTCTGCAATGACCCTCCAGTGCTAGAGCAACGTGACAAACACCTTTATAATCTGGATTAGCCTGCAACGCATAAATTATTATGCGGTCTATAAAACTTTATTTATTGATGGTTAATAATTAATTTAAAATTACTTCAATGACATGAAAATAACTGCTAATGTTTAATTTTCTAACAAAAGTTTTATTAATCAAAATGATCGATCACATGATAAAAAATAAAATAAAATGACTAAACATATACCATTACTTATTAGATACATAAGATCAGTTCCAAACAAATGAATAGGTTATGTAAAGTAATCACTGGCTCAAAAAGAATCATTGACCTAATTAATCAAGGGCACTTTCACTAAATAAATTGGAATGCCTCATTGTTGACGCACGTTAATTTTTTTCTTCTTTTAAAAAATAGGCATAATGATAATTGGTTAGTGATTCAAGTAATATCCAGAAAAACTTTTAGAAAAAAAAAAAGAAAAAAATGATGAAAAGAGTTTTTTTATAAGTTAAAATTAACTTATACATAAATTAATTTTAATTTATAAAGAAATTTATTTTAATTTATTTTTTATATTTTTAAGAAATATTTCTGAACAAATTATCCAAATAATGTAAACCGTTCCTTCTAATCTGGCGGGAGTGCTACTCTTCACTTTCAGGGCACAACTTTATTTGGAAAATTAATAATTTTTCAGGAAAGTTGACATTATTAATCAACAAAGCTAGAGTTTTCCTTTAAAGATAGGTATGCGTTTTCGGTTTCCCTTCAAATATATAGAATGATTTTTGACACTAGCACCTTTCTTCTTTTTTATTAAGTAAACAATGTGAAATAGCAAATAAAGTACAAAAACGGAAACCAGCCAATGTGTAAGAAAAGACTAAAGAGAAACCTTACCCTGAAGTTACTCCGATCTTTAATGTCATAAAAATACTTGATATTTTGCTCCAAGCAAAAGTTTCTTGCAATATCCACATTGCGGTGTGCGCGTTCATCATTTGTGAATATGTAATGATCAGGGATAACCACAATCTTTTCACGATCCCAAACCTTTATTGATAAGTTTTACATTATTATTCAATGATGTAGTAATATATCATTAAAATGTTCATTCATAACTATAAGTCTATTACTACAAGGAAATTCGAACATTTTCTAATGATCATTTCTTAACTTCATTAGTAAACAACAGCCCGTACCCCAACAAATTAACAACAGGTCCAAATTAAAATAATAACAAATCACTAAAAGATTAAATACAATTTACTTCAAGTTTAATTGGTTATCACTTAGAACCAAAGAAAGTTTTACTTTGATTCATGATTGTTAGCATGCATCAAGTGAAGATACCTTTGCAGTGTTGCCAAACTCGTTCTTGAAGATTCCAGATATACCTGGACAAGTGATATCATTGATCATCAAAACATCCACATTAGTCCATGCGTTTTCCCCTGGCCACACCTCACATTTCTCAGCAGCTCTTGCCAGAATCTTCTCTGTCGCAGTCATTGGAATTTTGGTCTACAGTCAGAAGCACCCATCATTAGCACTAAAATTTGAGCTTATCCAAGGAAAACAGGTAAGAAAGTGAACACAACTGAGCCAGTTGCAGAAGGGTCGCGTTTGTTCTTATGGGATGTCACAACAGAAACAATCTTCTTTGGTGATGTTTTCTTGCATTTCTGTCTCTGCCTGATTACGGAGGATGATGGGGGGAAAGCAAAGAAGCCCAAATCTTTCTGAAACAAAAGTTCAGAATTACAAATGTGTGTTAATTAAAACAAAATAAGTATTCAATTAGTATAAAATTCAGGAGCTCAGAACTAACAAAGCGATTGTTACATCCAATGATAACAGGAGTAAACATTAATATTGTCGTGTCATGTGTGTGAATTTAAGCTTATTAATTAGTGGAAAGACCTTGCAAGTGATGAAAGGTGAAGAAGTGAATGCCATGATTGAAGTACTGTTGGTGGCTTATGCTAATTAGATGATCAAATTATTTTTAGGATTTAGACTGAGAGAAGATGTCAAGAGCAAAACGGAAAAGGAAGTGGGGATTATTCTTGTCACATTCCTTTACACTAATAATAAGCATAGCAGCCTATGGCCACAGTCCAAATGTCTTTCAACAATCAACACTGGAGTCAACATTATGATTGAGTTTTGATTCCTATATAGAATACTTTCTCAACTCTTATCATTCCACGGTTACTTAGCCGTCACAGAGCAGGGCAATTTAATATATTTCGGGTTTTTTGGGAGTCCGTACAATGCACTAAATTTGGAATAAGCCACATCAATTTTGATTTCAATGAGTAGATGAATTTTGCACTATGATCATTCTAATCAAGGTTGATTTGACTCATTACACACATAAGGGAAGTTTTTTTTTTTTTTTTTTTTTTTTTATATATATATATACCAAAAACAACAAAGGAACAACCCTCGTACAAACATATTTATTTAAAGTTTTGAATACATATTAGAATAACATTCCTCGGGAGTCCAATTTTACAATGAAAAAACATTAATGACAAAAATCATTAAATCAATAACATTTTATATTTTTATATAATAAAGAAATAAAATTTTGGCACAATTTTTTTGCTTATTTTAAGAAAATATAAGTAATTTTTAACTATTATATTTAATATGATTAAAATAATAACTTTAATTTTTATATTTTTAATAAAAGAATTTCAATGAAGAGGAGAGTTGAGGGAGAGAAGAGAAGAAGAAGGATTTTAAAAGTTAATTTAATGTTATATTTTATTAATATTAGAAGTCAAAACATTAATAAAAGTATTTTAGTTATTATATATAAAATGTTTTTAATCTCCTTCCTTTTTTCTTCAAATTTTTCCAATATTAGAGGATAACAAAAATTGAATAATCTCTCTTCTTTTCTTTTCATTTTTCTCTAATTAAACACTATAAAAGAAAAGAAAAAAAGTTGATCTCCCCATTTTGGGAATTAATTAGCGCAACCTTTACCAAAAATTGTATAATGATTAGAATGATTTTTATCTAAAAACTTCGATTAAATTGATTTTTGTCCATTTTCAACCCCCATATATGTTCTTCCAGCCTCTATAAATTATAGGTAGAATCCTAGTGAGCAGCAAAATTCTACTTTTTCTCGAATAAGGAATTGCAAGGAATCTGGGACATTATTTTCTTTTACCCCAAATTTGAATACTCTTCATTTTTTTTTTCTTTTTCACGAGTTAAGGAAATCATTCAAATTTGTATGTTCCTTCACTCGTATTATCATTCAGAAGAGCCATTATGGTTATGCAGACAAAGTTGTTATGAAAAGTATGAAAAGGAACAGCCCTAATTTCAGTGATACATTGCATTGGCTCGTGAGTACAGGGAAAAGTTCAAATCCTTGTTAAGCATCCGCAAACCTTTTACCATTCCCCTTTCCCCTTGACAAATGATTAATAAAAGTAGTTTGAAAATGTCAAAATAATGTTTTAGTTATCCCTGCCTAATACATTAATATAAGGAATAACTACTTAAGTAACGTATATTATAAATAAAAATAAACTAAAGATTGCAATATCTAAATTTATTAGTGAGAGTGAAGAGTCTAAATCTCAAACGTTTGAGTAGCTAATAAAAGGATACTTAGAACAATTCCTTTTTTTTAAAAAAAATTTAAACAACATTTTGATTTTGATAAAATAAGAAAATTTTTATTTAAATTTTTAATTTTAATTTTAGTTTTTAATTTTTAATTTTTGTTTTATCCATATTCTCAAACAATAACATTTAACAATAGTGTAGTCTATATTGATTTATTATATCATTAAAAAATTTGACAAATTAATTATATATAATTTTTTTATATATTATATTTTTAAATTCTCATTTATTTAAAATAAATGATACCATCAAATTAATAAATCAACATTTTTCATCAAGACCCAAATATGGTAGTGATATCATTCAGACCCAAATATGGCATTTCAATCATCAGAGTATTTCAATTTTACGATAACTATAAACAAATCACCATGGCTAAATTTTATGTGAAGCCTCAATAATTCTCCATATCTAATTTCACACTAACAAGTTGATAATCCATAATTGCATTAAGAATCATCAAATCTCAATCATACTCCCCAAAACATAGAATTTATATATCACAGCTGTGATTAGTGTCATAAGACTATTATCTCATTTTCTTTGAAAAATTTCAAGATCGAAGTGAAAGTTCTAGCCTTTAGACCCATACTATGTTTAAATTTCATGAAAATTTCCTTTTAGTGAATGAATAATTAGGTCTTTTGCCATTAGAATACTACATTCTAACATTTTAGATTCTGAAATCGTCAAGACCCAAGCATGATGTTTCAATCATTCAGACCCAAATATGGCATTTCAATCATCAGAGTATTTCAATTTTACGATAACTATAAACAAATCACCATGGCTAAATTTTATGTGAAGCCTCAATAATTCTCCATATCTAATTTCACACTAACAAGTTGATAATCCATAATTGCATTAAGAATCATCAAATCTCAATCATACTCCCCAAAACATAGAATTTATATATCACAGCTGTGATTAGTGTCATAAGACTATTATCTCATTTTCTTTGAAAAATTTCAAGATCGAAGTGAAAGTTCTAGCCTTTAGACCCATACTATGTTTAAATTTCATGAAAATTTCCTTTTAGTGAATGAATAATTAGGTCTTTTGCCATTAGAATACTACATTCTAACATTTTAGATTCTGAAATCGTCAAGACGCAAGCATGATGTTTCAATCATCACTGTATTTCATATATTTAATGTTAAGCCTTAATCATTCTCCATATCTAATTTCATAATAACAAACTGATAATCCACAATTATATTCTGAGTCATCAAATCTCAACCATACTACCCCAAAATAGAAAATTTATATCACAGATGCAATTAGGGTTATAAAACTGACATCTCATCCCTTAATTCAAAGTAAACAATAAGCAATAAATGAAGCCGTTTCAATTTTCAAATAATGAATAATAAATCCTTCAAGATGCATTTGCAATGTTAATTTTGCAGAGTCCAAATCAACATTCCAGCTTGCAGAGACCTTACAAAATCAAATTTCTTGAACGTTCAAGGAGATTGCAAATGCAACTTTCGGATTATAGGGATTTAAGTTTTATCAAAAGACACAACCATACCAACGGTCCTATTTTTCAAATAATAAAATAATGCAATCACAATTGTAATATTAAGTTCGCAGGGTTCCAAATCATCATTATGGGTCAGGACAAGATCAAAAGTTCTTGAACATTCAAGAACTAAATTGCAAATATATCTGAGATGTTAGGGTTTTTTTTTTTTTTTATCAATGCACAACAGTTCCAACAGTTATAATTTTCAAATCGAATGTTCTTGAATATTTAAAAACATTCAAGAACAAGATTGCAAATGCATTTCAGGGATTTTAGGGTCAAGGAGGCACAACCATATCGACCGTGTTAATTGTCAAATAACAAACAAGGAATCCATCTAAAAGATACATTAGCATCGACAAGTTTCGAAGATTCAAATCAACATTCCAGGATCCGAATGAAATCGAACGTTCTTAAACATTCAAGAACGAGATGATTCGATATTGTAGCCCAACAATGTGCCCAAGAAGACCAGCAATAAAATACAGATCTCACGGGCGAGTTTGCTGGAACGAAACCTCCACAGAGTGGAATTCCGTTAATGTCACAAACGAAGAAATTGCCTCAAAACATTCGTGCCAAACACGGTTTTGGGACAGAGTGCGTTTGCTTAAACCAAATTACAGAAATGTTTTTTAAAAAAAGGTGTTGCAGTGATAAAGGGCCTGAAAGATCACGAAAAATTCAAATTCAGACGAGTGACACTGCGAAATTTTATATTGCAAGTTTTTAAACACGATTGACTGGACCGTAGCTGTATCAAGATCCAATCAAGAAGCTGAACTTGCTTTTCACAAAAAACTTGAATGTTTCAAAATATGAAAAAGAAAGATAAAAAATAGCAGAGACAAAGGATCGTTGAGACAACTTTGCCTTACACTTGCGGTGTTTATAAAGACGTTCTGGCTAAGGTTTTTGTTTATGCAGGCTTCCTGGGCCGTTCAGCCCAATTTGTTGACCTAAAAGCCCATTTATAAGAAGACGGTTTTCTTTTACTGTTATTATCTTCATTATGATTTGATTTATATAATTAGACACGTTTATCATGTAGTTTTCTTTCTTTTTTTTTTTTTTTTACAAAAATAATTCATTATGTTTTATTTTTTTATTCTGATCTTTTATATTTTAAAATTTTCAAATTAATCCTTTAAATTTGATTCATTTTAATCTTTTTTTTTATCATCTGACATTAAACATACTCACAGAAGTTAATACTAGGTAGGATGATAGAGTTGGATTATACTTACCTAAACTTATGGTCAATTGTAGTAACTGTTTCACGAGTCAAGAACAAACGTGATTTACAGATCTTAATACATGACAGAGACAACCAACCATTAAAAGCAACTGCCAATGTAGTGTTCAAAGAGGTTTTCCAAAACCTGTAATATGTGCGTGTAAACTCATATGGTGGGGTCTCAATGCATGTTAATTTATGTCGTTCAACTACAACAACGCTAACTTTCGTGTCTTAAATTTCAAATTCACTTTTTTACAGCTTTGAGGTTCACCTGCAGTTAAGCCTTCTAGTTGCACAATACCCTTTTTAAACTTCTTCACTCATTGAATTTTCTGCTGTAAGTTGTTTCTATTCCACCGAATTTTATATATTTAGTGATTGTCCTCTGTGTAACCATAATAAGAATCCTGATGTCTTTAGCTGTGCAATTTCATTTTATCTGCTAGCTTTCATTAATTAGTCCAATTTATTTACTTAATCTTTTGTTCTTGTTTGCAGGACAAACATGCTACTATATATAAATGTCGCCAAACATTTTAGTTGCTGCATACATCTTCTGTTAGACGCATATATTCCCTTCTTTGATTTTTTTATTCAATTTAATGATCAAAACACTTAATTGCAGAATACAGTGATCTTTCTGCTCACTACCATGGTGCTGCCACTCTTTCAGTCACATGTATTCTGTAATTAAATGTTTTGGATTAGAGCAGCCGTTACCTGTTAAGAGTAACTTTTCATTTTGTAAACATGACTTGACCAGAATTGATAGTTCTTTGCTTTCATATAGATTTTGTAATGATCAAAACACTTAATTGAAGAATATAGTCATCTTTCTGCTCAGTACAATGATGCTGCCACTCTTTCAGTCGTATGTATTCTTCAATTAAATGTCATTGATTACAGCAGCTATTATGAGTAACTTTTCATTTTGTAAACATGTCATGACCAGAATTGATAGTTGGTAATTTTTATAAAAATTTGGGCCAAAACTCATGATGTTATAACTGATTGAATTAACATTGTATCTTATATATAAAGGTTTAATTTCTGCTATATGTACCTAGCCATTTTATGTCAATTCAAACAATTCTATCCCTTCACCTTGGGTGTATTGGATTAGCAAAGTAACTTGGACCATGTGTTTTCTTGCTTTTCCCAGGGTCGTCTTTTACGTTGTGTTTGGCTATTAATTACTTATTACATTCTAAAATATGATGTGGTATAAGGACTCAACCTTACTACTCACTGTGTCATTAGCTGATTGAAAAAGAACTATAAGAAAACTTAGCTTTCATTAAATAGGAATGCTGAATCACATTTTGGCTTTAGGAAAGCCTACAAATCATAGAACAACTTTGTCGCAGTCTATTTGCCTACTAAATGTCATATTGCCATTTTATAAATTCCATATGGTTGCTTAAGCTTATAAGAATGGGACTGAGAGGAAAGGTTAGGTGACACGCATCTAATTTCTTTCCCAAAATCAGATTATAAGGTTTCTGCATTTTTTCATTAGTTGATTATGTAACATATAAATATAAAATATATTTTGGAAATATATTAGTGAGAGACGAGACTATGAGACAAGCAAATCTCAATCGTATTATTCAGAAACTTGGATGGATGATTAATTTTGAAAGTTCGTATTTATTACATGATTAAGATATATTCTTTTCATATTTTACACTTTCACTCCATTTATTTATTATACGTACACATTTTGTCTTCACATGCATTTTATCATTTATGTGTTTTTATTGCTTCCTATAACAGATAGTTAAACTACGCGCTGTCTTTATTTGTATTTAGCTGTATATCTTTGAAAAAATTTGTATCCTATTTCTTGCGACCAAATACTTTAAAATTACTATTTAGCTTTTTTTTATCAATTACAAATTTGTTATGATATTTGTTAAATTATTAATTGTCTTTATAAAATGCAATATTATGAACCAAAACGTCTCGTGCGTTCGCACGGGTTACTTACTAGTTAATAAATAAATTATTTTTATTAGTATAAATAATAATAATAATAGTAATAGATAAATTTCATTATATTGATAAAAAATATTCAATTTAAATTATAGTAATATTAACAATACTTTACCTATAACACACAATTAAAATTAATAATTAAAAATATAATTTAAAAATAATTGTTAATTTTTATAATAAAACTCATTTAAAAATATTAATCATAAAATAAAAATATACAAAATTTAAACATATGTAAACAGTACTCACAAAATAAAAAATTAATAGTCAAATTCAAATAATTATAAAATTATATTTTTAATTTATATATTTTATATAGATATTACATCCCTATTATTATTTACAAAAAAT
>JAMLFT010001824.1:0-28519 GCA_026544285.1 Pachyrhizus erosus
TAATAATAATAATAATAATAATAATAATAATAATAATAATAATAATAATAATAATAATAATAATAATAATAATATACTTTTATCAATAAAAAAAAATATTTTTAATTATAAAATTATTTTTTAATCATTATTGTTCGTGAATTATAATTTAAAGTAATTAAATTAAAAATAGACTTCCATAAAAAAGTTTAAAAATAGACTTATATATTTCTTACTTTCTATCCTTGATTATTAATTAAAATAAAATAAAAAATTAAGTGGTTAATTAAATATATTAATGTGAGTTCTTTTATATAATTAAAAGGAAATTTATATACTTTTTCTTATATTGATTATTATAAATGATTCTTATTATACATAACAAAATTATAACATCTATTCTTATCTATTGAATTTAAATAAAATGTTATAACTATTTTTTAAATAAAATTAATGTGAATAATTTAATTATTCATTAATATATTTTTAATTTAAATAAAATTTTAATTTAAAAGTTAAAAGTCATCATAAAAATCTAAATACAATTATGAAAAGCTAAATGTCATTTTTAATTACTATTATTCATAAAATATATTTTAATAATTATATTAAAAATATAGTATACCTGCGTGTTTATATAATTTATTTCTTAATTTTAATCCTTAATTATTGATTAAAATAAAATATTATGGATTAAATTTATTCATATATTGAAAAAATTATTTTTTATTAAATATATTTTAAAGTAACTAAGTTAAAAAACAAATATAGATTATTTTAAATATAATACTCCATTCAATAGGAACAAATTAATAAATTTTAGAAGACTTTTTTAAATTTATTTATCAATAAAGATTGTATTTAATTTTTAATATAA
Source organism: Pachyrhizus erosus (assembly GCA_026544285.1). Classification (NCBI taxonomy): domain Eukaryota; kingdom Viridiplantae; phylum Streptophyta; class Magnoliopsida; order Fabales; family Fabaceae; genus Pachyrhizus; species Pachyrhizus erosus. The sequence goes on from JAMLFT010001824.1 coordinate 857, forward strand.
GTAGGGATGTTTATTCTTAATTATTATTATTATATGAATCAAATTGTATAATAAAAGATATTAATGTGATAAATTTAATTTTTTAGTAATGTTAAATTTTCTCAAATCTAATCAACAACTAATATATGTCTAACTTTTGACGATGATTATAAAAGTTTCAAATAAACTTTACTGTATATGTATAAAATAGCAATGATTATATATATCTATATATATATATATATATTTATTTATTTATTAAGAAATAATCCAATTATATCGATATAATTTTATTAATTATTATATTATTCAGTAATTTTATATAAAATATAAATTTTATTAAATTAATCTTTGAATTAGAACTTTATATTATCTTATTATTTATATCAAATTTTATAAAAATTAAATAACAATAATAAGATAATTAAATGATTTTTTTAATATATTTTAAAAATACATAACGTTTATTTTGATATATATAAATAAATTATTAAATAATTTTATATTAATATAAAATTATATATATATTATTTACGTGAAAGAAATTTTTAATATAATAATAAATTATGAAAAATATTATTCAATTAAAAATGATTTAATTTTATAATAATGAATAAAAATTACATTTGTGTAATTTAATTTTTCCTTTAAGTATATATATATAGAAGATTATAAGGATACAAGCAATGAAGCATCACGTTTGAATCACATGATCAAAAGATTTAAACTTTTAAAACACACATAAGTGCACATATTCTGAAACTTTTTGTTTTTCTTTGAGAGAGAAAAGTGCACATATTCTGAAACTTAGCAGTAAAAAAACTTTAGAATTTTCATTTCTATACATCAAGTTCATTTGGTTCCATTTTCCTCAGCAAGAAAGAATCCTATATTGTATGTGTGGTGAAATTGCAAAAGATTATATTGTAAGAAACTTTTGCATGATAAAAATCTAACAATTGGATATTCGTGTCTTTGTGAAAATTTGTTAAAGTTGTATGGGTGAGAAAATGCACCATTAAGCATGTTTGTTTCAATGTCAATGGAGACAAATTCACGATACAGCAAGAAAGAATAATACCATCGTAAGAACTAGATTTGTTTTAGTCTTTCACTCTAAAATTTGTCACAATACATAAATATATTTATCCATTAAAAAAAATTACTGAACTTCAATTTTAAGGTATTTTTGGATAAAACCAATTATATATTTTTATCTAATTTAATGATAAAAGAAAGAGGGAAAAATTAATTCTAAAACATTATTGTATTAGAATTTTAAAAATTTTAATTATCAAATTAGTTTCTTAAATAATTAAAAAGCTAATTTAACAATCATTTTTTCTAAAAATTAATTTCCTAATGCTACCTCTGAATAACTAACTGATTTTTCTTATTCTTTAAAAAAAGAAGTGATAATTCAAAAATTTAAATTTTAGCTTTGATATTTTGAAAGTTACTTCATAATTTGTAAAGTAAATGTATAAGAAATAATAATTTAATAAAATATCATTGTACCATTAATCAAATATATATAATAATAATAAAATAGTTTAATCATAATAATTTATGATTAACTCATTTTTATAAAAAAATATTAATAATATATTTTTAAATATACTCTTTATTTTAAATGAGATTTATTAAAAAAAATATAATTTGATGAATCTCATTTTTTATTGATTAAATTCTATTTATAATTTTATAATTTTTAATATATTTTATTTATAATAGTGTGTTGAAAAGAGTGTATTTAATAGTATATCACTAACACTCTTCTTTTTGTAATGTAGATATAAATATGTGAAAATTAAACCTACAAGCATAACTGAATTTTTATTATATAAAATAATTTTTAATTTTATTAATTTTTCAATAACTATTGTATTAATATATATATATATGTATTATTTTCTAAAATTTTGGAATGATCATTGTTTTTAATAGAATGAGAAAGAGTCATGATTAGTCATCCAAAGATAGCATTAAGACACTAATTTTCTAAAAAAATATAATTAAATTAGATTTTTAGTTATTATAGTTTATTTATTTTATCATTTTCAAGATTTTATTTTCTAAATTAATGTCATAAAAAATAGTTTATTATCACATTAATTTCTAAAAAATATCATTATTTGAGTTTCATAATTTTTCATATCATAATTACACCTTGGTCCTTGGAAGAAAAAATTTTTAAAAAATAATTTGATGATAAAATTTAAAAAACAATATAATAATAATTTAAATATTCAAAAATGTTAAAATTCAGTCGGACAAAGACAGGGTGAAAAAAATGAGAGATAAAAGAAATTTTTGAATTAAAAAAAGAAAATTAGAGATAGTATTTTCTTTTTTAACTAAACAAGAGAAAATATAGAATTGCTTTTGTGCGAGGACGAATAATAGCATGGGGGACCTTGGCATGTTCCTCACGGTGGAGATTTTATGTTATTTTCTTTTCCTAATTTATCCCTTACCCTTTCTATCTCTAAAAATTGCGTGCAAATGAACATTTGCGTTGTGCCGATGCAGTGACACAAGTCGCCGTCGATAGCACCGTTGCCGTGACGCAGAAACCTCCGTCGACGGTGACATATGCACCATAACCACCCTACACCTCTTTCCAAAAATTGCGTCCACCATCTTCAAATATTGCTTCATCTCACGTAATCGGTGGTCATACATAGAGGAGGAGGTACTAAGGACAAATTGGTAATTGAAGGAAAATAGAAAAAAGAAAAAGAAAAAGAAAAAGAAAACCTTTTACCGTTGATTTTATATAAAGTTGAAGTCCAGCAATTCCTCTCTCGATAAGCAAAACAACATCTGGGAACTGAGATCTTAACCGTTCATCTCAATCATCGGTATATGTTTTTTCAACTGCACACTTTCCAATTTTTATCAAACGCAGTGGATCCGCGTCCCGACAAACCCCTCTTAAACCATCACCGAGGGAGGGGATTCCCTGGTTGCAGTCTCACATAGACCATCGCCGTCAACCGGACGGAACCTTCTTCGCTCAGCGTTCGTGACCTTTTCCAATCAATAAGGTAACAACTTCTCAAACCGAACTAAAAACTTCTCTTCTCTCATCCTTTGGCGCACAAATGGATATTTAAAAACACTCGCTCACAGATTCATTAGCTCGCTCGCGCAGCCGCTTTTAGCAGAAAATGAGTCCTACAAAGATCGAACCCGAAGAGCTCGAAGGAGAACTAATCGGCACCACCGATTACTTCTTCGTGAAAATTGGCGAGCCCGTTCCGTTGAAAGCCTCCGATTCCAGTTTCGACACTGAAACCCTTCCCTCGCAACCTCTCGCACTCTCCCAACGCTTTCGTCTCACTTTTGTTGCTCATTCTTCTGGTAAAATTAACTGTGTGTTCATGTAAACACGTTTTTTGTGCTCAAATTGAATTTTTTGTTTTTGTTTTTGTGTTTTAGGTTTTTTTGTTGCGAGGACGAAGGACCTTATTGATTCTGCGAATGAGTTTAAGGACAAGGGAAGTGGCTCTCCGGTGGAGCAACTGAGTCTCGTGGATGTTTCTGTTGGGAGGGTTCGCGCATTGGCGATTTCTACCGATAATTCAACGCTCGCTGCTTCTGTCTCCGGCGACATTCAGTTTTACTCTGTTGAGAACTTTCTCCATAAGGTACGTAAACCATAGATTTTAGGCTTTGCTAAGGGATTATTTCATAGGAGTAGGTATACTTGTGATTTTGGTTGTTTTCAATGACTTACTTTGTTGTTATTGTGCTGACTGAATGTTGATGTAAATGAAAATCTCCTTCCTTTCTGGAATAATGTTTTGTTGAAGATATTAGCTTTCTACTTTGTTGAAATGGAGTTTTAAGGAGAAATAGAGTTTATAAACATGAAAAGAAATAATTTAGATCAAGAAAAAATATAAAATGCTGCCAAGTTACTCAATTTTTATAAATTTTGGCATTGTTTGTTTGCTTTATATCTCTCTGTAAAATGCAATTTATGCCAAATTAACTTTAAATTTATATTCGTGTTGTTTAGGAAGTGAAGCAATCCTTTTCCTGTTCACTTAGTGATTCAACCTTTGTGAAGGACATGCGTTGGATAACAACACCAAAAAATTCTTATGTTGTTCTTTCAAATATTGGGAAACTATATTATGGAGAGATTGGTTTTCCACTTAAACATGTGATGGACAGTGTTGACGCTGGTATGCTTTGTTCTTTGTTTTTCACTTATCCATTGTCCATGCTTAGTATGTTTTATTAATTTAAAGAGTCAAAGTGCACCAATTGACAACAGATATTTGATTATGAATCAGTTCACTACATTATATATCTGTGTGCATACATGTCTGTATATCAATGTTTTAGTTACTATTATTATTTAATTTTTCTTTTTCTTTTCGGTATTTTTCATGGTTGGGAGGGAATATATTAAAATCTGCTTGTGGCTCTGTCTATGCATAGATCACTCTCTCTCTCCCCCTCTCTCCTTGTCTCACCTCATATCTGAATAGAGCAATGTGTGTGGTGGGCATTGTAATATTTTAATCATATGTTTGGTTCGCAGCATTTTTTTTCTTCTTATTTTGGCATTCCCAATTACTTGATTTAATTTTTGCTTTGTGAAGTTGATTGGGGTTTGAAGGGTTCATTTGTTGCTGTTGCAAGTAAGAGTGTTCTAAGCATTTTATCAGCAAAGTTTGAAGAAAGAGTTTCAATTTCACTATCCTTCAAATCATGGATTGGTGATTCTGCAGCAAATGGTAGCATAAAAGGTTTGCATTCTTTGTTTCATTTCTTTATATAAATGTGTGTATGTGTGTGTATTCATAAACCCTAAATCCTAATTGTTGTATGATAAGCCTGTATGGAAAGTGTCTATGAGAAGGAGGAAAAGAGGGGCCATGGGAAGTGAAGAAAGGTGTAATGGGCTTGAGAGGTCAGGCCTGCTAGAATATTGGGAAGGAGGGAACAGCTGGCATTAGTTGAGGGTGAGAAAGGCAGGAGAAAGAAAATAACAGAATGGACACGAGGTGGCCTGGGATTGGAAGGGAAGATGTGGGACTCCCAGACACTGAAGAGAGTGAGGTGTATTTGGAGCGGGGAACAAAGGGGAGGGTAATTGTGAAGTATGGATCCCCATTGGCCTGGTTGATTGAGGAATTGGTTCATCAGGAAAGGTTCTTGATTTTCTGTTGGGTTTTTTTGATACCCTTAATTTTTTTTCCATTGTTGCTCTGTTTCATTTCAATGGATGTATCTTGCTGTGGTTACCTGAGAATCACTCTCTGCTATATGAATTAAAGGAGGAAATCAATCACAGCTAGTTCTTTTGGCACTTGTTGTATCCACATGGTAGCAGTCTTGGATCAGGCCACCTGGGTGGAAGATTCAAAATGAACGATGTCCCTGGATATTTGAGAGACCTGGACTCTCCCCCACTCTCTAAGAGTCAAATCCTTTCTCAAATGACAAGCGGGTCTTCCCTCTCAACCTCCCTCATATTTATAGGCCATCTACCTTAATTCCTCTCTATCTTAGCCCAACAAACTAACAGATATCAGTGACTAATTAACTCTCTAACCACTAATAGATATTGTCAAGTAACAACTATCTAACATCATGGTGGCTTTAGAAGAATTTCTATTAACTGACATGGAAAGATTTGAAAACCATACTCATGAAGTTTTTGCATTGGCACTCCCAATTGATAATTCACAATCCTTTTGTACATTAATAAATTTTTAAATGTGAATAGATAAATTGGAATTTAGTTAATTAATGTTCAACTTGAACAAGGAAAATTTAGCACATTTTTGGAAATTGTAATTAAAAGTAGGTAGTGGGGAGTCTGCATAGATGATTGAGTGTCAATAGTCCCACACATTTTCTTGTTGCTTGAGTTTCTTTTGATGTTTTAAGTTGTTTTTATGATATACATTGCATATAAATGTAGTCTTTCTTCAACAATTGTACCAGTTGATTCTGTGAAGTGCATTCGACCTGATTCTATTGTGATTGGATGTGTTCAACTTACTGAAGATGGAAAGGAGGAAAATTATCTTATCCAAGTCATCAGAAGCAGACTTGGTGAAATTAATGACGTAAGTGCAAAATCCTTGCATTTTTATTTTTATTTTTTGTTTTTTTCATGAATGTAATCTTGACGAATCATGAGTTGCTGATGCATGAATAAACTTCATTGTTGATAAGAGACTTGAGAAGGCCTAGCAATGGCTCATGCTTTTATCTTGAAATTGAATATTTTCATGTCATCTTGCTTGCTTTCTAGTAAAATATTTAGGTTAAATTAATTTGCAATTACCTGATTTATTTGTGGATTTTTAAATAGGTCCTTGTACTTTAAAAAGTTTGTGATTAGGTCTCTGAGCTTGAGTGTTTCATAAAAAAATGATTCAGTCAACAACAAAATTCCCAATCAACAACAAAATTCCCAATCAACAACAAAATTCCCAATCAACTATATTATCTCCACTTGTAATCATCTTATTCCACTATGCAACAACTAATGGAATCCAAGAAGAAACTGTAATAGAAGAGCAAACTAGATTAGTGATTCTGCAAGTCTCTTGAATTTCCACTGCTCAGATAGTCAAATACTCAGTATATTTGGGGTAGGCTCTTCGTGGATTTTCATAGGCATTGATTATGTTTTAAGGGTTTGGATTTTTCATTACTTAAATAAACATGTTCTCTACATAGCCATGAGCAAATGACTCACTTAAAAGTATATAATATTCATCTCTGTACTTTTCATTCTAATGATCAGATTACACTTTTCTCTCTTCTACTCGATTATCTCTCTCTTTCATTCCTTTACCTAAATTCTATTATATGCTTTGTTGTTTCCTGTCTTCTTGAGATGATTGTCTTATGTTCCATAATTGTACTATTTCTTTCTTATATTAATAATATTTTCTTCTTTTACATTGTCTTAATGCTGCACATTGTTCGTGTATATGCATTGTGCTGCATCTTGTAAATGGTTGTGTTTATCAAATTCAACAGTTAGGATGCTGGGATAGCATAAGAATATTACTGTTGCTTACTTTCATGTAGCTTTAAATTCTAAATATGTATTTTTTCTTGCAGGGATGTTCTGAGTTAGTTGTTCAATCCTTCTATGATATTTACCAAGGACTAATTGATGATATTGTACCCTTTGGAAGTGGGCCCTACTTTTTATTGGCATACATAAAGCAATGGTAAATCTTCTATATTTCTTTTCCTAATTTTTTCCCATCTCCTCCTTAATCCATTTTTTGGGCTGGTTTTCTGCCTTTTGCATGTTTTTCATCTTAGGTTGACGGTTTTGTTTTTGTAATGTTTTTATGGTACCTTAAATAAATAATGTTGACATAAAGAGAAATAGAGGAGTGACTGGGAATCAAGGCCCTGAAGGCATTAATTAAGAGCAAACAGAATAACTAAGTACAGTTAAGTAGTTAGGTAAGTTAACAGGTGGAAGGAACATAGGAGTAGGAGGGAAATGAGGTGAGGGCTATTTTGGGAAAAGGAAATCAATTTTGGGGCAGAGTTCCAGGTCTCTTTAGTACGTGGAGATTGTAGGTGTTACCCTTACCTATTTTGTTATCATATTGGTACAAAATTGGGATTAGGGTTTGATCAATAAGAAATTAAATATTTCTTTATAAGTTTCTTATCCAGTTTGTATCAGTTTTCTGTCATAATTTTACTTATAGGCGTGCTTAAACTTTAATATATGTTATCCTGACATAGATAGATCCATGCTGTTATATGAACAATACCTGCTTTAGGCTGAAAGTATAAAGCCAAATCTAAATCTGTTTATGAACCCAGAGCCAACCGTTCATTATTTATGCAGTGAGTTATCTGTTATTTTGCTGCATTTTTCTTTCTTCATATTTCATTGCAAACTTTAAAATTTTGGGTCTTGTTAGATTGTAACCTGATTATTCTTCAAGACTATAAGCATGCTCATGTAAGAAATTTTTGGCTGTCTGTTTTTGTTTGCTGCATGTTTAAAACTTGTCTCCTGGTCATTGATATCAGCTGTTATCTTCTATGAATATTGTTAAATTTCTTTCCTGAGCAAATCATGGAATGCAAACTGATGGATAATTTTGCTTTATTTATTTTCTTAATAACTACAGCCAACTGGCAATCAACGCCAACATGAAGAATACAGATCAGCACATTATGTTGCTTGGTTGGTCAGCAGATGATGATAAGAGTGAAGCTGCAGTTATTGATATTGAACGAGATAATTGGGTTCCAAGAATTGAACTTCAAGGTACTTTAAGATTCATAAGAATACTTGCAGCATGATTCACAATAAAACATTATGGTGTTGTTTGATTTGATAAATGTAGCTGACTACACTTAGTGGGAAAAGGCTTAGTTGTTGTACTTGTAACATGCTTGGCAAGAAAACTCATTCAGCTGAAAAGATGAAAATTACAAGGAATTTGGAGGACAAGGGCCTCCATTAAAAAACAAATGAAACACCAAAACAAAATTGAGAATGGTAACCAGTGGGAAGGTGCGACATTTAATGTTACCAATGCATTCCATGGTGACTTTCAATAAAAACCTTCTATCAATTGATTTCTTAATCAGAATTTTTAGGATACTTGTTAGCAAGACCCAAACAAAAATAAGACAAGCAAGGAAAGGAGCAGACATCAATGGAGCAAAGCTTCCAAATCCCTCTGCAAATCTTCTGGGGAAATCTACTTTAAAAATAATTTGCTTTGCACCAGCGTGTCTTACCCAAATCAGTGCCTAGCCAAAAAGGCCTCCATTGAATTTGCTATGAGTTCTTATGCTGCTGTTATAGGGAAGGAGTGCAGATGTTTGCACTTATAAAGACACAAGTTGCAGTAATGGGTCCTCAGACAGATAAATGCAATTGTCAGTGGTATTGGTTTTAGACTCTTCAACAAATGTTTACTTAGAGCTTAATTTCCAACTTCCCTGTTTCTCTTGCTCTTGTGAATTCATGGTGTTCCTACTTGTATATTTCTTTTTAAGTGGAGTCTTGTTAAATTTAGTGGGCTATTCAATCAAGGAGAAAGGAAGAAAGTGAGATGGCCTATAGTGTGGTTTGTAGTGGCATGGGCAATCTGGAGGGCTTGAAATGCACTAATTTTCTTAGCAGCACAGAAGGAAATTCATGAGTTGATAGAAAAAGTGAAAATACTTTCATGGGAGTGGAGTAAGGTGCTAGGCAGATTCTTTTATTCTTTATCAATATGGATGCAAAATCCGAGGGAATGCCTAGGAAGCACTTAGTCAGGGGGTGAAGGAGCAGCAACGAAAAGGTTAGAATAGAATGATGAGTCTCTTGTTGGAATTTGAACAAGCAGGTGGTGGGCTGTGAAGAGAACAGCAATGATGACTATGGATAGCAAAGCTAGCAAGCAAAAAATTAATCTCAGAACACAGTCAGAGGAAAATAAGAGCAAGGTGAAAATATGTAACAGGATGTGCATAGTATGCATTGTTAAAATGACAACCTCATGGATGAGGAAAGCAGCAGCTGGTCGCTACAGTGAAGTGAAGGTCTCATGAATGCCTGATGAAATGGAGGTAATTGTACCAGTGATGTACCATGGTCTTGAGTGATTGATGGCTTATGGCTTAGGAAAGGTATTGATTTATTCTTGGGTGGGGGGTGGAATATCTTTTGAACTTTTGTAAGGGTGAACTTGTAGTAAAGGTGGCTAGGATGCTTGATGTTTTGTATTGTGTGGGTTGTAAATGGGGGCATACCTTGTGCTTTTCCCCATTTTATTATTAATAAATTAGCCTTTTGCCTCTCAATATAAAAGTGGAGTCTTATTCCACTTTACTGTTCCAAATTTTATTAATGCATTTCACCCTTTTCATTTGCCTTTATATTATGAATATACTATGTTTTTTTGGGTTTTATCATACATTTTCCTTCTTGTAACTTCTGACATAGATCACTTAGCATAGGATCTTATATTTTTGTTCATTGCACTGAGTTGCCTTACTAATCCTTTCTTCAATATAGTAATTTAAAATTTCTGATAAAAAATACCCTAATCCCACTCTCCCTCCTTCCCCTAACACATGAAACAGTATAGACTATAGAGAAAGAGAGAGCTACACTACCATGTTGATTAAAAGAGGATTGCTACAAATTGAAATGGAAAAAAGGAAAATAAAAGTAACTCTGGACAGGAGATGATAGATAGACCATTTTAGTGGTTGTTTTGATACCACTCCTTGAGTGATTGGGCCAGGATTAAATCTGGAGTTACAACTATTATTTTGGATCCCAGGTTATGTTGCCCAACCAAAAGCTAATTTATGCTTCCAACAGTAGTTTGGATTGAAAAACTTCCTTCCTCCCTATCTTTTCACCAATAATCCAAAATAAATATGGATTGAATATACCCATTTCCAAAATATTCAATTAATTCTTGCAAAACTAATTTTTTCAAAAAATGTTATACTTCAAAGTAATTTGAAGAATGTGCAATAATCAATAGTAACACACACTTTGTATAACATGTGTGTCTGTGTATATATTTTCCACTTCATTGATTTGCTTTATGTTGATTGTATCTTGATGATATTCTTAATTCTTCAACTGACAATATTAGAGAAATTGAAATCTCATTTTATTCTATTGACTGAAAATGTATTACAAAGCCACTCTAACAGTAGAAGAATGACTATATATAGTCAAGAGAAAAGAAACTAACTCCTAACAGCTAAACAAATTACTACTGACAACTGTCAGTAAGTAACTTTACATGTTAACTAAAGCAAGAAAAAATATACATCGAGTAGAACTCTATACACTACTACAAAATACTACTGAAATTTCATCAGTTTGTCACATATAATGGGGTTGACTTTCTCAGAGAGAGTAGGGTTCATTATGAGGGTTGAGATGAGTAAATCTTGACCATTGAATGTTGTACAAATGCTTACTATCTGGAATGAAGTAATGACTTCAAATCTTCATTTAAGTCTGATCATTCATTTGAAATTCAATTAAGATATACACTCCTTGCTCGTCTTGGATGTAACTGGTATATGCACCCTGAAGCATCAATATCATAAAATAACGCATGCTTATGTATAGCAGCATCCTAATATTTATTGACTCTTTCTTGATCTATCTCTTGCATTAAGTTTAATATACACTTATGTAAGTTTGTAAATTCACTTTTTCCAGAAAATGGTGATGATAATTTACTCTTGGGGTTGTGCATTGATAATGTTTCAATCTATCAAAAAGTTGGAGTTCAACTTGGTGTGGAGGAAAGGACAGAAATCTCACCACATTGTGTTCTTATATGCCTTACATTAGAGGGAAAACTTATCATGTTCCATGTTGCCAGGTAAGTATTTGAAATTCTCTTCTATTTCCATTCGCAAGCATCATTTGATTGATTGATAGCTTCAGATAAGAATATAATTTGTGTTTTGGCAATACAGTGGTTTGGGATTTAATTTTCTCCACGTGCTTCAAAATTTTCCTTTGTTCAAAGGTTGAATAGGTTTTATCTTTAGCCTTGCAGGAAGTAAAGCTTCACCTGAGGTTGATTCTGTTCTGCAAAATGATGAATATACTTCTATAAACCTTCCTGAGGATGAAGGTTGCACTCTTCCCCAAGGATTGCAGAAACAGGAATCAGATAAGGTGTTTTTGGTTTTTAATTTTAGAATATAAAAGGAATAGGGTTATTCAATTGAATACTGATTGGTAGTGTCTTCGGTTGTTGACATTTCCAATAAAACCAAATTATGTGCAGACTTTTGAGGTTAGCGGGAATCTGACGGCCAAGCCCTCTGTCATTCCTCAACAAATAACATGTACTGACACTAAGTATGCAGAAGTGGAATTAGTGGCAAATTCAGAGAGTCTAAACTATAATGTACCGCGAGTTGTTCCTGATGTAGTTGGGATCCAAGATACTGATAATCAAACTCCATCTTGTCCAGGCGAACAGCAAAAACACTTAGGTCAAAAGACTGCAGCACTTGGAACTAGCATTGGTTCTTTAACAGTAAACAATCATTCTACATCTCCTGGTTTGTCAAGTTATAACAATTTACAAGCAACTACTGAGAAGACTGGGGAACTGTGGACATCAAATAGCTCAAGGGACTCACAGAGAGCTTCTAATCTATTGCCTGGTGAAACATTTTCATTTCCAAAAAAGTCTGATGTTTCTTCAATTTCAGCTTCAAGCTATGCTGATCGTGTTAGTTTTCAAAATCAAAAATATACCATGGGTGCTACAAATGTTCCTGGGAGCATGGGTGGAAAACCTTTTCTTGTATACGATGTGAATGACATTTCTCCAGCCATCAATTCAACCAGTAGGCCAGTTCAGAGTGGACAGCGATCTTCCTTAGTAGCTGGAAATGTGCAACCAGTCTTGAATAGTTCATGTTTGTCAGTTGATGGAAATACTGCAGCTGTCAAGTCGTCTGCTCAAAAGTTCTTTCCTTCAAATGAGCAGCATGGAACTTCACCCAAGCTTGGAATATCCAGTTCTGATTTATCAAAGCAGTTTGGCAATGTACTATTTCTGGATATCTTTCATAGTTTCAACATATAAATAGTACATCTTGTGCCTGTAAGAGGGCATTAGTGATGAGGATATATTAATTTCTTGTCTTATCTAGTCATTTGTGCTGTAAGGAGTTCTGATTGGCCTGTTATGTATTTCTTTTATCTGCTATTAAATTCTGCAAGGAGGAGGAGTCTGATTGTCCTGTCCTTTTTTGCCTTTCTCTCTGCTAGATTAATGAGATGACTAAAGAATTGGATCTACTTTTGAAATCAATAGAAGAGGCTGGTGGCTTTAGAGATGCTTGCACAAGGTCACTACGAAGTTCAATTGAAGCAGTGGAGCAAGGCATGGATACTCTGTCTAAAAAATGCAAAGTATTGACGGTGATGTTTCTTTATTCATGTTAACCTTATTAGCTTTTGTTAAAACTTTGGAGTTTTGGATCAATCTATTTCTTCTAATAGGCTTGTATTCCATTTTTCACCTAACTTGGATTATTTGTTCTTGTAGTTATTGAGATTCCAATAATATATCAATCATGCTTAATTTCTATTCAAATTTAGGTATTTAACATGTCTTTCACTGAGCCCCATGATGTCGTGCGACTCATGTAGCTGATATTACCTAGTGGAATTAGGCTTTTGTTGTTGTTTGGGTGTTTAACTTGGATCATTCTATTCCTTGTAGGCTTGCATTTAATCATTTCTCCTTTTTCAATGGTGACTATTTTTCCTTGAACTTTCACTTTAGGAATCTTAATAATAGCAATACTAAATTTGGACAATTTCCTTTCTCCTTGAAAATGACAATCTTTGTTCTATTCTGGATAGGAGAATTTGAATTCTGTACCTTTCTAATGGGTTTTTGAAGTGTACTTTTTCATTTCTTAATTCAATTTCCTAAAAGGTAGAAGTTTCCCTTGATAAATTTATTTGGAAATCCAAACTCCTCTGTGAAGTGAAGTCTTCTGTCTGGACTGCAGTACCAAATAGGATTCACACAAATGGGTTTGCTGCATTTATCAAAACCTAAAACTAAAATAGATATTTCCCCCCAATATTTGTGTCATGTGCATAAACAACTCAATCAATTCTACACGTTATCAAATTGTTCAATTGCTAAATCTTTGTGAAATAGACTGTTTAGTGTTTGAGGGGAAGACTGGGTTTGTCTGAATTTTATAGAGACCTTCAATGATAAGGTTTAACGGGCTTGGAAGAAGAAAAGGGTCAAGGTTTTATGAAACTGTTTACTGTTTGCCATTCTGTGGTGTTCATGTTGGAGAAGGATCCTTGAATGGCTCAAGGTGTTCTGGTGTCTTCAGAAATGTTGTGGAATAGAATAAGATTCTTGCTTCTCTTTGGTGCTGAGCTCATGGTATTTTTAAGGGAGTTTCCATTTTTTATTTGCAGAGGAAATGGGCTGCCAATGTCCATTGTTATTTTTTGAGAATTGTTTTGTTTTTGTTCTTTTTTATTTTTTGTAATTTCTGATGAAGGAAATCTTGTCCTCCTGTCTTTTGTAACTCTTTTCTTAATTGCTATCTTACCAAATTCCTTTTTCAATAAAAAAAGGGATCTATTTTAGAATTTTAATGATAATTTTTTAGTAATCATTGGTTGTACTCATTACAAAAGTTTCCAATATATGCTCTGGTAAATTTGCACATACACCTGTCATTTGGTGATGGAATTGATTTAGCATCTAATGAAAAAAATGAATTTTTATTGATGAATCCTAAATCCTAATGGATGTGCCAATCTAGTAGCAGCCTTGGGCTAGGGTTAGAACATACAAAATGAATGATTTTTCTCAATAGGCCAAGACTCTCCCCACTCTGAAATAGTCTAGTCCTTTCTCAAATGATAGGATGATTTTTCTCCCGACCTCACTGCTTTATTTTTAGGCAACAAGAATATGTGTTATTTCTTTTACTCCTAAAAAACCACCAATGGGTATCTATCATTTGGACTGTGATTTGGCAATCTAGGTAGTCCTTTTTTGTTTTTTGGGAACTTTGATTTAGTTGGTTGATTCCTTAGAATTTTTTCCATATTATTTTTCTGGAAAAGATGTTGCTTTGCTATATTAGCAAAGACTACCATTTTCTGCTAGAAATCAGGTTGAAATTTACATTTTCCATATGCTATGTGGCTGTGATATCTTGATGTATGCTACATATTAACACATAAGCTCCTCAGATGTTCCCAGACTTTTATTTTATTTTCTTGTTTTCCATTTATGTCCTTCCCTTAGACTTCAATTCATTACCAGGAGGACTAAGGAGGCATTTCAGCATCTTTCTGTGCCATTCTATTGTTTTAATGTTTTCCTCTTTAGTTGCATAGTTTCTTTATTTATCTAGAGTGTACTGAAATTTTCTTAGTTTATTATTTGATTATAGTTTGCAACTAATTAAAGTTTGTGCCTTTTATTTGTGTGTTGTAGTTCCAATTTTATTTGAATGTAATTATTTTCATTTGGCAGTGTCTTAATTGTGTTTATATATATATATTCCTGTGCTATGTGGCTGTGATATCTTGATGTGGCTATGTGACTTTTATTTTATTTTCTTGTTTTCCATTTCTGTCCTTCCCTTAGACTTATGATTCATTACCAGGAGTACTAATGAGGCATTTCAGCATCTTTCTGTGCCATTCTATTGTTTTAATGTTTTCCTCTTTACTTGCATAGTGTCTTGGTTTATCTAGAATGTACAGAAATTTTTGTAGTTTATTATTTGATTATAATTTGCAACTGATTAATGTTTATGCCTTTTATTTGTGTGTTGTAGTTCCAATTTTATTTCTATGTCATTATTTTCATTTGGCAGTGTCTTAATTGTGTTTGTATATATGTGTGTGTATGTATAGAGAGAGAGGAGGAATTAAGTTACTTCAAAAGTAACTTTAGTTAATCTCCATTCCCACTATCTCTTTTAATCTAATGGATAAACGTGAGTATGAGGAGTAATTCATTTGATCAAAAGAAAATGAAGGGGAAGGATGAGAAGTAACTCATTTAAAGTTACTTTTGGAGTAACTTGATCTTGCTTCATATATATATATATATATATATTTACACATTCATTATGCTAATTATACTAATATCCAAATTTTGGCCCCTTAATTTTTCAGTGCCAAGTGGATGAACGTCATGAGGAAGTTCATTATCTTCTTAACAAGACAATACGAGGTAGCCTTTATCTTTCTGTGAAATTCATTTTCATGGAATTGTTAACAAATGAAATTATGTGGCGGCATCAATCCAGTAATATTAGTGTATCTATATTTTATTAAAATTGAAAATATTTTGGAAAATAAATGGTGGATGATTCCTCTTAAATCTTTTGTTTGGTCAGCATTTTTCACTGGCGTAGCTGGTAAAATATAAAATATAATATCCTTCTTTTCAATAAGATTTCATCTTGCTAAATTATACTTTTGGTCCTTGAAAAATACCATTAGTTTTTCAACAGGTTCCTGGAAATCAATCATTACTTTCAGTTGGGTCCTTAAAAGTTTTCCATCCAGTCTTTGAAGGAAGTTGACAGCCAAATTATGAAAGCTTTGTGCCTTATCAAAAGAGTGGCTACTACATCCACATTTTCAATCATGTACTTGAGGGTTCTGTCTGATCTGCACTCAGTTGTAAAATAAGTCAACAATGTTTCGATAACATGTTTTAAACTCATATTTTATAGGGGCTCAAGCTGTACTTTAACTTCATGTTTTATCTTTTGCACAAAGTAAAACAATAAATTTTTGTTAGAAAAATTACATTTTGTCATGAATCTGTGACAGCCCAGTTTTCTTGTTGCATGTATTTGTTCCTTTTCTTGTCAAAATGACTGATCCACTTTTCTCTGTTTGACCTAAATGGTTTTCTGTTTGGATTACAGTTATGGCAAGAAAAATATACATGGAAGGAATATATAAGCAAGCTTCTGATAGCCGATATTGGGACCTATGGAATAGGCAAAAGTTGAATTCAGAACTTGAGCTAAAGCGACAGCATATATTGAGTGTGAACCAGGTATTATGAGTTATAATTTGCCCACAAAGGATATCTGTGGTCTAGGGTTTAACAAGTTATCTCAATTCTTATTCCAGGATTTAACCAATCAGTTAATTGAATTGGAGAGGCATTTCAATGCCCTAGAACTGAATAAATTCAGTCAATATGGTGGCCGATGCATAGGTCATGGACCTTCCCAAAATAGATATGGACCATCAAGGTATAGTAACTTGTAAATCTTATACGGTACTATACACTTAACATGTTCATGCAATTTCAATTGTAGAGATGTGATTGGTTTTCATCTAGATCAATTGCCTTGTTGCCATTAAGTAATCTGTAGTACAGATCATTTACATATAATAGGCAGAGATATTAAGTTGCCTCGTGCTTCACAACCGCTTTTCTTTCTTTTACTATTCTCTTGGTGTTTTTTGTTTTATAATCTTCATGTCATCTATTTTTGTCTTACAATTTGAATATAATAAAGTGAAATAGGTTAACCATATATCTTGCAACTGAAGCAAAGATGTACAGTATCATTCAACTAAAAGTTGTTTCTTAGGAATCTCATTTCAACCTGTATAGAAATTGAGCAATTATGCTGTCTTTTTGCATATTAGAAAAACTATTGTTGGAAATTTAAAATTCTTGTGTAAGTAGACTAATTTGGGATGGGCAAATCCTCTTTGTACTAGACTATTACTTTGTCTAGATTGCTAATGTAAATATCTTAGTATTTGCATCTACTATGACAATTATTAATCCTAGATTCTTTATAAGGAGTGGGTATGATATGCCACAGGTATGGGGATGGGAAATTCATAAAAATTCAAGATACGATACAGCCTAGATATTTGAGAAGAATTTAAAATTAAAAAAGCACTTTACATAAATGCACAATATTTATATAGAGATATTGATCATTGATGAGGTAATCAAAGTAGAGCTTGTTAAAGCTTAGGCAATCCTCACCTCATGAATTAGTTTTTGGGATTGAGTTAGGCCCTTACACATATTCTAGAATCATTTCTCATAAATGCATGACTATTTTTGTGGATGTTAATTGCAATTTATGAAAAATATAGTTGTGATCATAACTAAAAGAAAACCATAGGATAGATACATATCTTTCCTTTAGCAATATCAAAATATACTTACCCTTACAAACATGTCAATAATGTTTTTTTTCCAAGCCGGTGTTAGAAGGTTACAAAAAGCATCATTTGTCCTATTTAAAAGAAGTCTTTGCTCTATATTATAGTCTACTATTTACTGTAACTTCAAGGATACAAAGGAAATGATAGAGCCTCATGTAAGATTAATCCTATTCAAATTACGTAAACAATATCCCAAATATATTGGTCAATATAATTGAAAAAGAAAGAAAATTGGAGGATACTCCTGGGATATGTATCTAAAAAGTGTTGTATAAGTATTAATTTTGAATATGGATTTGATACAAATTCTTTTCCATTGGAGTATTTTTGCTTCATAGTAATATAGTGGCTTGATGGAGAAGTATCAATGGAAATGGATGGATGTACATATAGTTTTCATTGACTTGGAAGAGGCCTATGATGGGGTTGCAAAAGAAATCTTTTGGAAGGTGCTAGAAGGAAAGTGAAATCGTGTAGTTATATTCAGGCCTTCAAAGCTTCAAGGATATGTATGATGGGGGTTATAACTAGTGTGTGAATCAGTATTGTTAAATAGTGGCTATGGCATCGCCATGGCAGAATGGCATGGTGGATTTTTTGTCAACTGCCATAGGTAATTTGTGAAGGGAGGTCCGCTATGGTGGTACCATAAGGTGCAATGGTGTACTTATATGGCAGAATTTTGGCCTTCGCCATGTTCTGCATAACATTGGTGTGAACAGAGAGAGGCTACACATGACTTCTCTATTAATATAGATTTAGAGCAAGGGACCAAGGATGCCCTTATCCTTTTGCCTTGGTTTGGAGGTTCTTACTCAACATATTTAGGAGTCATTGCTTAAATGCATATATATATATATATATATATAGAGAGAGAGAGAGAGAGAGAACAAAAAAACTATTAGAGGGAAGTTGGAATGACATCTATTGAGGAAATAATGGTAAAGTCACACTTAAGGCAGTTTGTACACATGAAAAGAAGACCAACAGAAGCCGTAGTTAGAAAATTTGACTACATGGAGGATAGTCTAATAATTTGAGGTAAAAATAGACCAAAAATTACTCTAAATGAAACAATTAGAAAGGATCTCAGACCTCTAAGGAATTGGTTTTCGATAAAGCTCAATGGTGTCATTTGACTTGTATAACTAGCCCCATCTAGTGTAAAAAAAGGCTTTGGTTATTTTTGTTTTGCTCCTTTTCTACTCAAAATTTGTACTCCCTCTATTCTCTTTTAAAAGCAAAAGTGAACTAATTGTTTGTTCTCAAATATAAACAAATTTTAACTACTTTTGCTTAATTTAATGACACTCTTTCTAAAGTACCCTTCTTTAATTATTTTTGTATTTTCAACAATTCTCTTTTACTTTTTCATCTGTGAACAAGTTTCCAGGAATCTCTTAAATAACAAAACAAGGACAATTTAGGAAGAATATTGTGGGATTAGTAAGATTTAATGCAGTTAACTGATATTTTAGTATGTGGGAAAACAATTTTTTTTGCTTATAGAAGAGAACAGAAGTACTTTCAATGTGGTGTCAGAGTGGTATCCTCTTCAATGACCCAAATCACTATTCTCTTGCTGTGCTACTAGAATTGGAACTCCTTTGTTTGATTCCTTTGTCTCCACCCTGCTTTAGTTCTGTGTCATTGCAGTTGTCTAACTCTATCTCAACCATGTCTTGTCCATCTGCAAGTATAAATTAAAGTGGACTACACATATCCATTTTTTGCTATTGTGGCAAAGTGTTGTGGCTTGTGGCAAAGAGTTGTGGCCATAGGTGCTTCAATTTTAATTCTGCATTGTGTTTTGATATTTATTAGTGTCTAATTCTCTGGATGTTTCCTCTTCAAAATCGTGGAATGTTCCATGACGGCAATACTTGAGGTTGATACGGCTAGGATGTAAAGTCATCTGATGAGAAGGATAATCCAGCAGAATGGTAGGAACAAAATTCTCCTCAAATCGATAACAAAACAAAACATCATGTCCATACTTGTGACACACTTGACATTGGACTCCAGAATAATGCCACCACGACCACCATAGCCAGAGCCAAGATCACCATGGCCAGAGCCACGACCACCACAGAAAGTACTGAATTGTCAATTCTTAGGGTTTTCAGATTCAGACTTAAAGTTGTCAAAATTAGGGTTCGCAGTCAACGATGACTGAGCAACATTCACATGAGTGAGACTGATTTCTCAGATGTTGAAACTTTTGCAACATTAATAGAGGCGGGTACTTTCTTTTTAAACTTCTCAAGACGCACTTCATGAGCGAGTAATATCGTCTCAACTTCATCAATCAAAAGAGGATCAAACTTGCTACTAATAAGCGAAGCTGTGGATTCATAATCTTTAGGAAGTCCTTTGAGAATGGCATTGAGATGTTCCTTGGGAGAAACAACATCACTGATAGCTGTTAAAGCAACAATTAATCCTTGAATGTGAAGAAGATACTTCAAAACAATCCGATTCTCCAACGCGTATTGTGAAGCACAGTTTAAAGTTGACGAGCTGTCGCATTAGTGTGAGAATGGAAGTAGGAGCGGATCTTGTCCCAAACCTGCCATGAGGTTTTGCATCCAATAACTCTAGTGAGCATATCGCATGACATAGATGATTAGAGCCAAAAACGTAGAAGCTGATCTTGCTGTTCCCAAGCAAGATAGGTTTCAGAGATGTGATTTGCATTGCGATCCTCAAAAGTAAGAAATTTTGATGGAATTTGTGGATTCACAAGAAAATGATGTAACCTGTGTCCTTTGATCATAGGTTTGACTTGTTGACACCATTGGAGATAGTTCTTCGAGTCAAGTTTCTCAAAAATCAAGTGCGAGAATGTGACTATAACCATCAACGGCAGAGATGGAGGCGGAGGAGGGCTAGAATCGGAAGCCATGAAGGAAACCTAGGGATCGAACCTTGCTCTGGATACCATATTACAGAAAATGTAAACTGATTATTGATAAACTGAGAATGATACAAAAGCCACTGAAGGATGAGCTAGGGACAGCTTATATAGAAAACACAGATATCTAACCTATAACAAACTACTAACTAATTGTCACCTGTCAGTTAGATAGACAAATACCTAATCAGATAAAAAAAAGAAAAATTACCAGGAGCGAAACCCTAAACTCTAATAATATTGCAGCCACTGTAGCTCCAGAAATCATAGGATTTATGGAAGTCACAGGCACGATTTCTACCTGGGTTGCAAAACATGTTTTATCCCTCTAAACTGCATCATACAATTGTTTGACCAAAGGTAGCATGGGTTACAGCAGAGCACAAACAAAGAAAACTGAATCCATAGTAGACTTAGAATGTATCTGGACCAGGAGAGTGGTGTCCTGTGGCTGTAATTAGAGAAGATGATGGCTAAGGCTTTGTATGGATGTCCTATGTTGGCTAGGAATATGGTTAGAATACTCTTTACTAGCTTTTGGGAGTTAGTTGTACTTTTAATTTGATATTAAAATCCCATCCTGTTTTAATGTTGGGTCCTCTGTAAATATCTAGTCTTAAGAATGAGGAGAGTGTATTAAGGTGTCTCACATTGGCTAGGAATATGGCCAGAATTCTCCTTATTAGATTTGGGAATCCTTCCCCTCGAGCTAGTATTTTAGGAAGGAGTTAGGCCTGATTTGTTTCTAGCAGGCTTGAATGGAAATGATAGAGTTCATGATGACCAATGGATGAACCTTCACAACACTATGGGTTTGACTGCAACTGAATGCTGGTTTTGGTGCATGGTGTGGTTTCGTGTGTAGATCAATTTAGATGCCAAAGATGGGTCAGTTGGAAGAAAAACTTGCTTGTGAGGGGTGAACCAACATGCACAATGATGGACAGAAAATACTGCTAAAACGATGGCATGACAGAGGGCTAGGGAGGAAACAGTTAATTAGTGTTATTAAATTGCGGTCATGGCATGGTGGGAACTGCCAAAAATGCCATTAGATGTTCATGACAGAGCAGCTTGTCAGTTGCTTCCATGGCCAAGGCTCTTTGCCTCTTTGGCAGGGCCATGCTTCAAATGTGGACTACCTGTTCTCTAGGTATATTTTAAAGATCTTACAACAGCTGTTTTGAAAAAGTAGACCATAGTTTGTGCGTCTTTGAATGTGAAATACCTGCGCTGTTAATCTACTTACCTCCCTTGTATTTACCTTGTCCAGCACACTCAAGTAGCTTCATGTCTCTCCTTATTTGGGCTCTGTTTTCGTGTTTGTTTGTTTGTCTATCACTCAGCTACACCACACAAAGTTCAGCACCATCACCAAGAAGCACCAAAATCCACCCAAAACCAGAAGAGACCATGTTGATTGTTAGCTCCCTGTTTATCTGGGATGATTTTTGCATTTGGCTTCTCTGTAAATGGCTTGTCTAGCAGTGTTCCTCTTGTGGATTTAAAGAGATTGAAGGGTGTTGAATTACATTATCAATAGATTTTCATTTCTGGTTGGTTTTTCATTGGTTGGTGGAGTATGTTGTCTAGGTAGGCATTAACTTCTAGCTTTTCAAAAAGTTCTGTTTAACTGAGCTATAGTTTCCCCCCCTTTGCAGATATATCCAGTCATTGCATAGCTTACTTAATGCAATCAGTTCACAACTTATAGCTGCAGAGAATCTCTCTGAGTGCCTTTCAAAACAAATGGAAGCCTTGAGTTTAAGGTCTCAAACTGAGGAAAGAAAGAATGTGAAAGAGCTATTTGAAACAATAGGAATTCCATATGAAGCAGCTTTTGGCTCTCCAGACATGAAAGGTTTTATGAAGACTCCTCCTAGTAAGAAGATTTTGTTTTCTGATTTGACAACGAATAAAAATCAATCCAGGAGAAATCAAGCCAGTGTAATGAAGAGTTGTGAACCAGAAACAGCTAGGAGGAGGAGAGACTCACTTGACCAGGTATTACTTAGTTGCTTATGAGTTGCTTCAGTTTTTTGCTTGCACAAATATGCCACAGAATTAAGCAGAGAGAATGCTTTGTGCTGTTCAGTTGGTTGCTTAAATAAAGTTTGTGTTAACATATTTCTATTTTTCATCTGCTACTGTTGAATATCGTAAACCAATGGAATCTTGAGTTTGATATAACCATGTTGTCAAAATTTCTGCTAGTACAATTGATTTTCTGTACTTACATTTTTAATTGAAATAGTCTATCTATCTACTAATTTAAAAGTGAGTGTTTGATGTATTTGTATAAATAAAATGGAGGGGAGTGGATGGGAGAGGACTGGAGTGTTTATGAGAGGAGAAATAATAAGCTAGGAGAAAATAGTGGTGGGAAAATGTAACAGAATGTAAACATGGCAGTGACATAATGGAGAGGAGAGTTCTGCTGTGATCAGAGAGAGGAAAGGAAACGTGAACAAGGAGAGGGTGGGGAAAGTGGAAAGGCAATAAAAGAATTTGAGTGAATTGGTGTCTCTGGCCAAGGAGGCCAGAGTTTCTTTATCAGCTTTGATCGTTATCTCTCAACTGTTTCTACATTATTGTGTTCTCATAACTAGTGGTTGTTGAGCAGTATTTTTGCCATGCAATTGTTTGGTGTATTTGGTTGGAAATGCATGTTAGAATTTTTACTGGTCAAGTGTTGTCTCTAGTTCGGTTGGGATTGAGTAGTTCATATTGCATCTTTGTGGTGTTCAGCTAATGGTCTTTTTATGGGGTGTCTTTGGTAGATGTACGGAGGGATAGTGTGTCCTGTTACATGTATCATGTTTTTGGTTTTTTGCTTTTTTCCTTTCGTTGTTGGTTCAGTTTTTGAGGATTTCTTACCTAATGCATTTGCATTTCTTCCTTGTTTTTCCTTAATAAAATCTGTTTTTATAAATGAAAAAATGAATACAAAACTCCAAATTTCCATATTTAATCTATATACAGTGAACCTAGACCTAACTAGTATGATAAATTCGACAGTGAGCTAAACTAGATTAATTAATATCCAAATCCAACACTTCCTTGGCTCTTGGTTTGGAGGATTAAGTTCCCTCTCACATTCTTTCTTGCCTCTTAAAATATCTTCTTTACACTGAAAAAATAAGTTCATTTGTAAGATATAATAAGAGTAAAAAATAAAGAAAATCTCGACACTAGTGCCAAAAATAGCATTTGGTTTCATAACTGCCATGCCTTTCCAAAACAACTAAAACTAGCGTCTACTTATCCTATTTGGCTTAAGCCAGGTCATGAATCCCACTTCTAGTTGTAAAGCCTTAGTGTTCTCCTAATGATTCCACCAAATTGGTAAATAACTAGATGAGAGATAATTATAGGGAAGTGGAGCAATGGTCAATGAACTGCTTCCTCAAGGAGATAATAGCCTGCAAAGGCTTCTGAACGATAACCAGAAGTCAAGGGCATCTCTACTTTCTAGGAAGTGTTCCTTTTCCCCTCCCTACTCCTTTCCAAACATCTCAAACACAACACTGATGATGAAACTCAGGTGCGTAACTGCATTGCTTGGAAGCAAGTATCTAATCTGTATTACCAGCATACAGAAATTAAATAAAAGAATCATTTTAGTTTACTGGAGGGATGTCTGTTGCTCGATATTATTCTGACTTATATATAGTAAGGGTTAATTTGGGGCTTCCATGGATAATTGAATCAAACACCAAAATCTTTGTTGTGAAAGGTTTTCTTGATTAGTGGTGGAAGGGGATGGACCCGTAGAAATTATCTAGGTATGCTTTTTGACTTGTGAGGTTTACTAACTTTGATGCAGAGTTGGACCTGTTTTGAACCTCCTAAGACCATCGTTAAAAGGATGCTACTGCAAGAACTTCAGAAACTGAATAGGAATGAATCATTATTTTCAATGAATAAAGAAAAAAAAGTTTCCACATTGGAGGAATCTGCTCCTCGTCAAATAGATGCCAGAATTCCTTCAATTGTCTTCCCTGCTTCTAAAATGAAAGGTGAGCTGCAATCAATTGTTGACCTGGTTCATAATTTATGGTTTATAATTTCTGACACTTCTCTTTCTTTATAAATATACTTGCAGCTAGCAATCTGGATTCTCATCTTGAACATGCTGACAGCCTCCGAGCACCCACTCAAGTTTCAGATTCTAAATCTAGTGTTTTGCCAAAAAGCAATATTTTAACTATTCCCTCTCAGCCTGCATTCCATCTGTCACCTACAATGGTGCGTGGTCATTCCACAGAAACTAAAGATTTGGCTGCTGAAAAGTCGACTGTTCAATTTGATTTAATCTCTAATAGTGAAAATAAGCCTACTCTGCATTGGAAAATGCCTCAAAAATCCTCAATCCCTTCCTATTCAACCATTGAAACACCTTTGATGCAGATTAAATCCAGTGAAATGCCCATTACAAATAGTAAAATGACTATGGCTACAAGTTCCACAACCAGAGACAAACTTTCAAGTGCATTTACTCCCGTGTCTTTGAGAAAAGGCTTCCCATCCTCTGAGTCACACTCCACTATTTCTGCACCCTCAACTTTCCTTGGAAAAGTTACTGAGTTCCATGTTGATAAAAGCTTGCCCAAAGAAAATATTCCTGCAGTGCCCACATTTGGTGGTTCATTTAAATCTCTGTCATCTCCAACTATTAAAACATCATCCTCTCCATTGTTATCATCTGTTTCATCTGCTGCAGTGCCTCCAGTAGCAGTGTCAGTGACATCAAGTGGTTTGACTAGTTCAAACACCAGTACAGATTCTAATCACATCACGTCATCATCTTTAACATCAGCTTTTCTTCACTTGTCTAATCAGGCACCTAAAGACACTGTGTCATCGTTATCTAGCCCACCTGGCTTGAAGTCAACCTTAGAGTCACTTAAGTCAGAGATGCAACCAGCTGCTGTACAAAAATCTGATATTCAACCTGCTACTGTGTCTAATTCAAAGACCGTTTTAGATGCTGCTGCGGTGGTAGTCACTCGGCCAAATGAACCTTTAAATGGTGCATCTGAATTGAAACTTGGACCCTCAAGAAGTTTTAGTCCTACTATCAAACAACCTTCGAACAATAAAACAAGTTCTGATCTCAATGTTGTCTCAGTTTCTCAAGCAGCACAGCCTTCTGATGCTCCTTTGCAGCTATCAACTTCTTTCCTATCTTCTGCTAGTGTTTCAAACGTGAAAAATGAGGGTTTGGATGTTGGAATCTCACATGAGGATGAGATGGAGGAAGAAGCTCCTGAGACAACTAACAACACAACTGAACTTAGTTTGGGAAGCTTTAGCGGGTTTGGGATTAGCTCAAGCCCTAACCCATCAATGCCCAAGCCAAATCCTTTTGGGGGTTCATTTAATAATGTAGCAACAAGTTTATCAAGCTCTACAGTTATATTCTCTGTTCCTAGTGGAGAGTTGTTTAAACCAGCATCTTTTACTTTCTCAAGCCCCCAGTCATCTGCACCAGCCCAGACAACAAATTCAGGTGCATTCTCTGGTGGCTTCAATGCTGTGGCAGCTGTTCCTGCACAATCTCCAAGTAGGTTTGGGCAGCCAGCACAAATCGGATCAGGGCAACAGGTTCTTGGATCAGTTCTTGGTGGTTTTGGACAATCAAGACAGCTTGGTAGTGGTTTACCTGGAAGTGGTTTTGCTGCTCCCAGTGGTTTTGGTGGTGGATTTGCAGGCAGTAGTTCAGGTGGCTTTTCAAATGCTGCCGTTGGAGGGTTTGCTGGCATAGCATCAACAGGTGGAGGGTTTGCCGGCATTGCGTCAACAGGTGGAGGCTTTGCTGGTATTGCATCCACTGGTAGTGGTGGGTTTTCTGGTGCTGCTGCCCCTGGAGGCAGTTTCGCTGGTGCCGCTTCCCCTGGCGGCGGTTTCGCAGGTGCCGCTGCCCCTGGCGGCGGTTTTGCAGGTGCTGCTGCCCCTGGCGGCGGTTTTGCTGGTGCTGCTGCCCCTGGCGGCGGTTTTGCTGGTGCTGCTGCCCCTGGTGGTGGTTTTGGTGCTGTTTCTTCTGGTGGATTTGCAGGAGCTGGTTCAGGTGGTGGTTTTGGAGCATTTAGCAGCCAAGGAAGTGGTGGTTTTGGTGCTTTTGGATCAGTTGGAGGCAGTAAACCACCTGAGCTGTTTACACAGATGAGAAAGTAGTATATACGGTTAAAATGATTTGAAAGCTGAGGTTGAGTTAATATTTTGAAACTCTACAAAGTAATTATGCCCTTAGTACGAGTACAATATCTTGTAGAAAAGAAACGGGATAATTTTTAGACTGTATAATTGTATTTTATCCTGAACACTTGTCTTCTAACTTATACCGAGAAATGTATTAAATTTTTAGTCATGGTTATGGTAACAGTTAAATTTAATTAAGTAGCAAAATTTAATCCAAAGGGAACAGTTTTTAATACACTAATATTTTTATTTTTATTTTTTTTGGTAAAGATACACTTTTATGTAACCTTTACACAAAAACTTAAATGATAATAAAAAAGTTTAAGCATAATAACTTTTCGGAAGGTTATTCTTCGAACAATGTAATACCACAGAATGACTGTAAAAAATAAATAAAATATATAACATTCTTATTTGTCTAGAATGTATCATTCCCAGTTTTTTAATCTTAATTCTTTTCACATCATTTTTCAAATATAATTTTACTAAAATCTGAATAATAAAAAGACTTATAAAATATCTATAAGTACTCCAAAATATATTAATAAAAAATTATTATTTAAATATATATATTAATAGTAAAGTTCACTTGAAATTTTCTTGATTGTTGGATCAATTTTTCAATTTTATAGTTGTTAAATATAATTGGATTTAATATTTTTAATTATATTAAATAATAAAAAGACTTATAAAGTATCTATAAGTACTCCAAAAAATATTAATAAAAAATTATTATTTAAATATATAATAATAAGAATAATAATAAGAATAATAATAATAATAATAATAATAATAATAATACTAAGTAATAATAATAATAATAAGAATAATAATA